>JASDQU010273302.1:2494-15176 GCA_032191745.1 Picea mariana
TTTTTCCTCATATACGAACCTTGCCTATATTACATCATGCGTATACGTAGGTTGCACCAATACAGCCCGCATACATCAGGAAATGTGGCCAAAATTAAAAAATGGTGTCGGGTTTCCATGTCACATCACGAGATCAATAATCCTTGGACTTCCATATATTGGAAATGTTCCGAATCGGCCCTTTAGTTCCACTTGAAGGCTATAAATGGGCCAAATCTGAGCTATGAAAAAGAGGAGAAAGAATTCAACTTTGAGAGAAAAGTTACTCTGGAGAAATTATTCACTTCACATTGAGTCTGTATCCCTTTGTCCTTTAAGTCTGAACACATTGTTCATCCCCCAAGCTCTTCCCTTATTGATTGAGAACTTCATTGTCTCTCTTATATGAGCTTGCCTTTGGTAGAGGATTGAAGTGGTGGAGGCCCAACGGGAAGGAACTTAGTTTCTAGGCTTTGAATCGTACCGACACAGAAGTTTGTAACTCATTCATTTCTGTTGATTATATCTTAATAAAAATACTTTTTTCTCATCCAATAAATATCTCACAAATATTTGAATTATTATTCCATGGGCATATTTTTTATGAATATTGATGGATTATGCTATCAAATTTGCTAACATTATATATTATCACCATATGCTTACATTGCTTGGTTGTTGAGGAATAGTTGCAGGTATATTTATTTGGGTCAAGTGCTCAACGATGGACTTCATCGAACATATGGACGAGGTAGGCCTTTTATATTGTCTTGCTAGCCTATTTTTTTATATAGCATACTTGAGATTAGAGTTGATTTTTGCATTCATTTCCGTCTGTTGTGGTTTACCCCTAGCCATAGAGAGATTTTCCCCGTAACAGAATTGGCGACCATACTGGGGAATGAATCTTCTTTTTGGGGTTTGGAGTGTTTTTCTCCTTATATTTCTCTCATTATAATTGAGTTTCTTGTCATATGATTCTTGACAGCCTTTTTTCACTCTAGGTATGATTTTCTTAGCCTTCTCCTTAACCTAGTTTTGTTTTGACACATATATGTAGGTATTTGCTTGACATTCGCGTACATACGCGTGTTGTACTTATGAAATATGTGTACATACATGCTTTTGCCTTGAACAATTGTGTACATCAACCTTTGCTTCTTGATTGCTAGGTTTGGTGGTTTTTGGTAGGTTTTGATGATTGTTGAGTCTTGTTGGGTCTCTGTGGTGACTGTTAAGTGTCTGTCGAATGACAGGAAACCTGTCTTTGGTTGAATTTTTTGGCGGTGCCCTTCTCATCATATTTTCATTTTGATTGTCCTTGCACCTTGGGCTAGGTGTTTTTCTCCTTGATATCCTACTTGGGTTGTCTCTGTCTATACACACTAGAGTCTTTATATCAAGTTGTTATTCAGTCCTTGCATTTCCATTCTCTTATATTGAAAATAAAAAAATATTAGGCATTTTACATTGATTGGAATTTTGATATCTTGAGTCTTTGTCATTTATCTTAGTGCATGTAAAGAAAGATTTCATTTTATTTAGAATTGCATAATTGAATTGAAAATTGCATTTTTGAGAAGCATATCATTTATTGGAAATTGAAGTTAGGACTTTGCATTGTATTCATATTCATTTATTTGACTTTCTAAGTCACAACATCACTAGTTTCACGACCACACATTTTAAGTAAGCAAGGCCATTAAAATTAACACTATAATTTAAAATTGATTAGTAACAATTTTATTTTCTAGGGTGCACAAACTAGCTTAGGATTTAGAGGCTTGGAATAGGATTTTGTGAGTAAACTTATCCAAGAATATTAAATCAACATATGTGTTTGACTAAGGGAGTGGAGAAATCCATTGTATAATCAGTAATATCAGGAGGCTCTTCTTAAACCAGCATTAAGCATCAGGTCGCGTGAGCTTGGTTGAAGGGATATCCCCCCGATACCTTCTTAGCGTCAAATATATTTATGTGGATATATTAATATATGGGGATCTTGCTAGTGCCCTTACCTCCATGAGAGGCAGTGCTTTGAAGGTTTTGATCTTTGCTACCTTGCCCATGCGGTGGACCTGACTTACGACTATTCTCATGTGCATCGGTTATACTCTGGTTTCTTAGTTTCTTGACTTAGGTGCCACATAGGTTACGTGCAGGGGTTATTCTGCAGGTACCCTGGGTTAGATAAGGTTCATAAAACACACAACCTTTATGGAAGATTACCTCTCTGGGGGGATCTGACCGACTAGTTTTTAAGCCCACGAGGGCCCTTATAACAGATTTTGTTTCCTCCAATATTTAACAGTGGAGTCTCATGTCCCTCTTGGGTGAGGCATACCTACTTTAGAGAGGGATTTCCCTTTCAGCCACCTTATCCTATTTGTGTGCATATTGGTCGTTTGATTATTTTTTGGTGTGCTCTTTGATTATTAGTAGACCTTTGATATTTTATACTGTGCTTTGAGTTGTCATTATCATGGATAATGGAGTTCCTATGACTCCCTCTTTTACCACCACCCCACCCCATGATGTTCACTCATTTCATGGGGACGAATCTGTCCAATTTTCATAATGGTATTCAGAATTATGACACTTAGTCCATGCCTTGGGTCTCTAATTAGTTTCTTATTGATATGCCAAACATACCTTTTGTTAGCACTGAAAGTCACACTTTGACTGCTAAAGTGTAAGCTCAGCACCCATCAGAATGTAAAATATAATTTTGGTTTTGAATAGGTAGATCAACAAGATGGAGAAAGAAATGGAGAGGGTAGCAAACTGCAAATCAATAGGCTACACCAATGGGCAATGGACTCACAAACATTCTACTCATCAAAGGCACAAAAGTTGTTCAACAAAAAACAAGATTATATGATGATAGGTGGAAGAATGAAGAAGGAAAACATAATATATAATGTTCACTAAAAAGATATCCTCTCAATTTAATGAATCAACAAAAAATTGAATATAAACAATGACTGATGGGAAAAATACAACAGATCCTCTGTTGCTTAGGGATCCATAAATCATTGACATCCTTTGATCCTCAAATCTGCAATATATTCAAATAATAAGAAATATAAACAAGAGAGTTACAATCTGAAATCACAGCTCTCATGAGTCTCTAATAGCAGTAATTCTTACCATCATAAAATGCCCACATGCTTACAAATGAACACACACAGGAAAATTGCCTGCTCCAGCTCTCTCTAGCCTCTCTTGGCTCCTGAATCCCCCTCTCCAATAGAGATCTCCTTCCTTAAATAGAAAATAGCATCCAAATAACCTTAGGAGGTCAAATCCCATATCCTCCATTGGATTCTAAGCCATGGAGATAGGTGGCAACAATCATAGAGACAAAAATCCAACCAACTGCTAATTTTTAGGAATTTGTTGGAAGTCATTAATAAATTGTTTCCACCTCATGCATGAGACCTTTGATGAAGAAAAATATTAGGTGAAGGTGTCTCTTGACATCTAACTGATCCTTGAGAATCCATTTGAATCCTCCTTGACAGGTGGCAACCTCCCAACAAGGCGAATATCAAAACCGTGACCGCTATAGGAAATTTGGTAGCGTTGTTGTGCATATTCAGTAGCGTCGTTGTGCAGATTCGGTAGTGCCACTTCTATGTCAAATATCTCTCAAACCATAACACATTTTGAAAAACTGAGAGATTTTTTTGTTACTTGGAATGTTATGAACAAAAAAGTCCTCCCGTTTTCAAAAATACCTTCTCAATTGTTCACAATCCAAGTTTTAAGTTAGTGACTCAAAACTGGTAAAATAACTCCACACAATTTGTTTTCTGCCAGAATTTAGGTAGCGCCTTCCTGTGTGTCTGTGTGTTATTGGGTAGCGCAAATCCATGACTGATTTTGATGCTTGAACTTGGAGATTGGGTATAACCCAATATAATTTCAATTTTCCCCAAATTAAACAAAATATCCCATAACAATTGTATTTATTTGCCAAAATGAATAATGAAGGATTTATGCAAAGCTAAGGCATAAACCAATCTTGTGCTAACACCTTCACCCTTTCCATATTCTCCCTGGCCCACTTATATGAATCCTAGTTTTGGATATGGGGGCACCATGGCCCCGTTGTCTACATATTCATTTGATAGGAGTCATGTCCCACAACCAAATCTCACTGTGGGAGGCTGGAACCTCCCCTCTTACGGATCCAGTCCTAGCCATGTTTTTTCAGGAGCCAATACTCAAATGGGTGGTTATTCTACTTATTACACCCAATCCTTGTATCCTTCGTCCGCCATGCTAGTTCCTATGAACACTTTCCCCATGGCGGGTCCACATATATCCTTGAGTCTTTCATACGGGGGGAATCAATTTTATGGTTTGGGATACCCTCTTCATGGAACCCCTTCACATGGGGGCAACATATATCCTCATTTGAATGATCTTTATCATACTTTTGTCTCTTCGCAAAAATCTTCTTCAATGATGATTTCTGTACAAACCTTTATGGATCAATTAGGTGGAGGATACTACCTTTCCAGACAGGGACATGGTGTAAACTAGGACCCTTCTTGGCCTGCAATGTCTCAAAACTGGTCTTTCATGGGACCTTGGTCTCAAATGCCATAACTCATCATCGCCTCTAGTCTGGTCATTGCCAGTCATAATGGAGCTCCATCACCAACCACTGCTAGTCATGTTGGAGATTGGTCAACGACCTCTACAATCCATGTTAAGACCCGCAACCAACCGTTGTTGGTCATGATGGGGGCATCACTCTAGTCACCATGAGTCATATTGACATCACATATCCAACCTTTATACATCATGTGGGAGATGAACCTCCAGCCTTTGCCAGTCACGTTGAGAGCATGTCACTAGCCATTGTAAATGACGTTGGGGGAATTCATACGATTGAGAAGCCTAGATGTGTCAGACGTAAGCCCAAATTTATTTGCAGGACTTGAGAAGGAAACAAACTTACTCATTTGTTTCCTACTACTGCCGAGATATCGGAAGCGTGGTTCTCACTTGGGGGCCCTTCGGGTTCTGAGGTGTTTGTGGTTTCCCCACACTTTGTTTATCCTTTGATTGACAAAAAAATCATGTTGATGCAATCCTCGCATGACCACACCCCCATTTTTGAGGGCGATGCGTCTCCTGGCCTTGTTTTCATGCATCCTATTCAACCAACGGTTGAAGAAGTGGTTGTACCGACGCAATTTCTGATCAATCCAACCCTTCCCTTGGATGGTGATGCGTCCTTCAACCATGTCGTTAGCATTTATGGTACTGCACCTTCTAAACAAGAGAGAGTTTTACTCTCCCTGATTACTCTCCCTTCAAGTCTTAGAGAAGTTCCCTTTGATTAGGATGGTCTTGTGGGGTATCCAATGCCTCCTCCTATGTCCTTTCAAGTAAGAGACATTATCTGATATATCATGGCGAAGGTAACCTCCACTAGCACTTTATCCTCCTTGACTTGGATAGCTTTGGGTTTTCCCAAGCTTGTGTCGGTTATTCATAAGATGCTAATCTTTAACAGAAGTCTAGCATAGGAGCCTTGGCCTCCCCCATGACATGCTGCCTAGAAACCTCTCAACGAGTCTGATTTAAGCTCTTTTCCAACTCATCTAAAAATGAAAAGATTGCCGAGGGAATTTGTCCCTTTCACACTCATTAATTGGACTTGAAAGGTCATGAGTCTTGGTTAAGCTCTTTTCCGACTTGTTTTCAAAAAGAGAAAAGATGGCCGAGTAAACTTGTCTCTTTCACACTCGTAAATTGGATTTGAAAGGATGTCTATTTGGTACAAGTTTATCCCTTTTTCAAACCAAGTAGACTAAGATTATGAAAAATGACATTTTTTAGTGTTAAGTCATGATTGCATCTCATGCCCTTGCTTGCAGTATTGAGCCTATTGTCGGTTTTTTCTTTGCATTATAAACCATTTTCCTCAATAGTTTTTCATCCTCAACCAAGAAGAGACTTGTTTATATCCTTCGCAACTTGACACCCTATACCCAGGAGGGAATATTCCCCTGAGTGTCCATCTCCCGCATGCACCTCCTTGCATTGAGCATAGGTATGTTCCACTGGTGGAACTAGTTTTGCTTACTTGCGAAACTCATTCCTTCCTCTATATCAGAGCATTCATTTGACTATGAAAAAACAAAAAAAGACGTTTGGGAAAGGATTATTATCTTATATTGGCAGCATTTGTGTCGCCTTTTAATAGAGTACAAAATTTTTGAGTCCACTTGTCATCATAATTTTGGGTTTAGCATGACCTTAGGAAGATGAGCTCGTTACAAAGAGTTTACTCCCCTGACTAGTTTTATTGATGCCTCCTGGATCTCATGGTTTCATCATTGATTCTATGATGCCAGAGTCTTCCATATGTCTCATTCTCTTGTTCAAAGGATGTCTATCAACTTGTGTCATCCATTCCTCGGAACTCTTAACTTTGCATGTCGGTCATACCCTCAGTTTGTCTCAGAATCACATGAAGTTGTAGTCCTATTGCGCACCCTGGTCCTACTTTCCTCATTGGTAGGGAACCTTGAACCCAACAGTCGAAATTTCATCATTGGTTGTTGACTAGGTGGTTTCCCTTGTGTTTGACGATAAGATATCTATTCACAAATTGGGATTCATTTAGTGTCTTGGATGTCATTAGCCTTATTGGTAGTTCCCTTGCCTTTGTTAGCAGTTTTCCTCATCGGCTGTTATTCGAAGGGTCTTTTTCGTGTACCGCTTGCACCTGGCACATGTGAAAGACACACAGGGTTGTCGGTTCATGAACATGTTCTTTGTCTGATTTCCTCCAAATCATCAAGCTCCTTCTTTGTACCTCGTGTTGAATGAGGAGAGATTCCTTAATTCTCTCCTTTCAACGGGTCTCCTTCCATCGAATTCAACTCATCTATTCTGGAGACGAGACCTATAGTCCTATGAGTACCTAGAGGCTTGAAGTCATTAGTGGCAAGTTCTCTTTCCATCGACAGTTGGGAATACATCAATGTATCCCGGTCGATGGATTCTTCAAGTGTTCGACCCCCTCTCCTTTATTCACACTTGTAAGAATGTAATCGATGCCTTGATACCTACTTTCATCATCGGTAGGTTGTCTTACGTTTGTTAATGGTATACCTCAATGAATGGTAATCAAACAAAGTCCCATTGTGTTCGACCTCAACTCCTTTATTCACATGATGTAGACTTGCACCTTTGGAAAATTGTGTAGAGGACTTGAACACATCAGTTTATAGTCACAAATTTCCTGAGTTGTTGCTACCTTTCATTGGACTAGTACCTGTGTGACTTCAGTGATCATGGGAGATTAGATTGTACTCCATTATATAGAAATATCTTCAGATTGATTTTGAGACTGGTTTTACTGAGCCTTGTTCGTGACCATGACAGTCTTTGGCATGTAACCAAATTTGTATTTTCCTATTCATGGCCATGGATAGTTGTTTGGTATATTTTTACATGGATCTGTAGTGTAATTCAAATTGGCAGCCATGTATGCAAAGACAATACAGATTTTAATGAGAAACTAGTTCTTCCAATTGGGTCCCCATTACTCCACTACTGGGTCTCATAGTGTATTTTGTCCATCACAGATACTCCTCTGACCTCACACATTAGGGGGCATCTGTTATAGCAAGGTTTTCCTTACCCTATTCAATCTTTCATATAGGGCCTTTTTCCATTTCCCTATGCAAACTTGAAGTCCCTTTTTACAAATCCCAAAGATAAAAACATGATTTTTCTACATATGCATACCTTGCCTATATTACAGCATGCATATACACGGGATGCACCACTACAACCTGTGTACATTGGGAAATGTGCCCAAAATTAAAAAATGGTGTTGAGTTTCCATGTCACATCACGATATCAATGATCCTTGGCCTTCCATATACTGGAAACGTTCTGACTCGGCCCTTTAGTTCCACTTGAAGGCTATAAATTGGCCAAATCTGAGCTATGGAAAAGAGGAGAAAGAATTCAAGTTTGAGAGCAAAGTTACTCTGGAGAAATTATTCACTTCACATTGAGTCTGTATCCCTTTGTCCTTTAAGTCTGAACACATTGTTCATCCCCCAAGCTCTTCCCTTATTGATTGAGAACTTCATTGTCTATCTTATATGAGCTTGAATTTGGTGGAGGATTGAAGTGGTAAAAGCCTAGCTGGAAGGAACTTAGTTTCTCGGTTCTGAACTGTTCCGACACGAAAGTTTGTAACTTATTCACTTCTGTTGATTATATCTTAATAGAAATACTCTTTTCTCATCCAATTAATATCTCGAAAAAAATTGAATTATTATTCCATGGGCGTATTTGTTATGAATATTGATGGATTATGCTATCAAATGTGCTAACATTATATATTATCACCATATTCTTGCATTGATTGGTTGTTGAGGACTAGTTGCAGGTATATTTCTTTGGATCAAGTTCTCAACGGTGGACTTCACCGAACGTTTGGATGAGGTAGGCCTTTTATCTTGTCTTGCTAGCCTATTTGTTTATATAGCATACTTGAGATTAGAGTTGATTTCTGCATTCATTTCCGTCTGTTGTGGTTTACCCCTAGCCATAGAGAGATTTTCCTCGTAAAACCACCCCCACCCTCATGAGGTATATATATATAATAATAAAAAAATGGAAAAGAGGAAAATACACATTCAAAAACAAAAGTTAAAAAATTTGTGTTAAAACATTTATAAAAAACAACAACAACAACAACAACAACAAAGGTTTTTTTCATTTTTTTTTTTTTAGTGTTGTTTTTTGTTTTATTATTATTATTTTAATTTATAATATTACTGTTAAAACTCACACTTAATGTTTCTCCAACCTTAACACTCAATAAATAGGCATAGAAAAAACCATAAACCATTTATGGTTTTCCAATTCTAAATGTTAAAAAGCACCATCAATTAACTCACCAACTATTGCTACTTAATATTCATTACTTGCAAGTGATTTTCATTTATTCCCTACCACTACTCAACAATTATTCCTCACCATGGCTGCAACTCTACTCGACAACTCGTGTTGTTACTCCTTGTTATAATTGACAATGTTTTAACTCGCTACAACTCCACACTACAAGATTTTGCAACATGGCATGGCTTGGCAAGGCATAGCATTGGCATGACAATGGAATGGTATAACATCCCTCTCTAGTGAGCACATGTTATAGACTTATTCTTTGAGGACATTTGCGTGCAAGTGATCCGGTTATGGTACATGATGATTTTTTTTTATTATGGATTATATATCATAATGATGATATGGTGTGACTTATTCTTTTTGATATATATGTATTGACAGATGTTATTGGTGAGTTTACCTGAGTGTGCACAACATGTGACAAATTATGGATGTTGATGGCATCAATGGACCTCCTTGGACTCTGGATTGAGTCATGGAGTGGATTGTATTTTGTTTGAGTATTTCATTTTAAGCATATGTGTCATATGATTGATTTAGTATGATTATGTATATGGATCAGTGACAATTTTTTGTCAATGGATGCAGGCTGGAAATTCTTGGTAATCTAACTCACATAAGGAGTAAATGTGCCATGCACAGAAACCAAATATTGAGGGAGAGGTGTGGCAGCGTCCCTGTCAAAACCTACTATCACTCATACCATGGCTTGAATTGTAGGTTAACGATTACCTAGTTCAAGAGGTCCACAATGTCGTGAGGGAGGACTGAGACAATCGCTCACGGAGATTTCTAAGGGGTGAAAAATAACACTGAGTCCTTATTCCTTAGAATCCCTTAGTCTCTCACAAGGTCGACCGAGTGGAGTGTTGACTCCAAGGGTTGGACAAAGTACCAAAAACAGTCAAGGGTGAGTGACACCCTTGGAGCATGGAGGTGCATCTTGGAGGGCATATCGTGTAATTAAAAACTTGAGTCAATAAATCTAGGTGGCCTAGAAAATATTGAATTGAATAGACCTTGTCGGATTAAAATAATTAATTAAGGAGTGATTCTATTAATTATAAATCCCAATAAAAGTCAAATCCTAAGTTTAATTTTTAGTTAGGGGACTAAATAAAATTTATTAATTAAATTAAAAGAAATGAGATCAATCAATTTAAGAAATAAAATAGTGAGAAAATCTAAAGATGAGATAAAATGCACATGTGTGCATAAAATTAATAAAAGGGAATTTAAAATAAGAAAGAAATAAAAAAATGAGAGAATATGTGTACACATAGGATGGTATCTAGAGTCTAGCTACCACTAATCTAACTAGAAGAAGACTCCTAATCAAACTCTAACTAAGATCTAGTTAGGAGACACTCATTAAATGAGAATTTGGGGAATAAAGGGATAACTAAGAGAGAAAATAGGAACACATGGGAGGATGTAAGACAATTTGAATTTTTTTAATTAAAATAAAATTAGTAATTACTTGTGCAACTTGAGGAGAGAGTGAAAAGTGTGTGGGTGCATAATCCTAATATATTTAATTAAAAAGTTAATTATTTGTGCATGTGGACATGTGTCAATGAGGAAAATTATATAAAACAAATGTTGTAGTTGAAAAATGGATCACACTTGTTATTGGTAAGGTTATGCTGCCAGAATTATTTTGGATTGTGTTTTTCTTGTGAGAGTTGGGATACCGAGCTTGTGATAGAGTGGTGGCTCTACCTTGTGAGAAAATATTGGAGCTATAGTATTTTTGGTTGTGTGTGCATGGCCCCTTTTCAGCTCGGGGGACTAAGGGGGATGAAGAGTACCCCTAGAATTGGCTGGGAGGTATCGGTGAAGTCTCTATGATTAGCAAGTGGGAGGACAGAAGGGATGAAATTTTCCGAAGAACTTCTTCAAATTCCATCTTCGTCAGATATGGTATTCGATTGTTCAATTGTGTTGATAGCTATTTTCTCCAATGAGTATTGAGTTTTCCTAGAGCTTGATGAACATGTAATTTATATTCAGTTGTTGTTGTAAATATTCATAGCATTTCATTTTCTGGATGAAATAATTACAATATCGCCTGATATGATGATTTAATAAAATTCTGAGTGACTTTCGAATCGAGAAATTTCATTATCACATATTACCAAGGTTGGAATTCAGTTAGTTGAACCAGATCGATTGGGTTTCAGAAGTATCCTTAAGAATCAAAGGGTACAATTTTATGGTCTAGCATTAGGCATTATCCTTTCTAACCAATGAATTGAATTGTTGTCATAGCTTCCATATTTTTTTTATTCTTATGAACTAGTGTGTTAAATTGTGGTTTCCTGGGTTTAATGGTAAAAATTTTAATTAACTGAACTCAATTTTTTATAGTTATGATATAGAAGTAAGGGAACAATGTATGCAATACCACTGTGATTGTGCAAGAGAAGTTAGAGATGGGCGTATGGTTGCATCCATCTAAGGCGAACTCGAGGATGATGAGCACGGTTAAGTTTTAAAAAAACAACCCTAGCATGTACCCTTTAATTAGTTCTGATACAATGAAATGTGATATTTAATTAACTAAGTGTTATCTAACTATTAGACTTGGTAGATAATGGTTAAATTTTTGGTTTTTGAATTGCATTTTACCTCTGCAAATGATTTTACTAATAGTAAATATCCGACCAAAATCTCCCAGTCAAATCCAAATAATTTCTCATTCAAAACTTGTTAGGATAGAGTTTGGTGATCAATATTTGTGAATTTTACCGTCGTGGAGATATGTTAGTTGATCATCGTCTTGTAAAGTATCCAATTATTTAATGAACCCTATCGTCGCACTTAATGTGTGTGAAGACTCTTCCTTGAGTCTTAATGCAACTCATTTCTTTAGTCTAGAATAATATCACTTGAATTAAGGTCTTTAGTGTTAAATGATAATTGTAAATTTAAATCAAATGTGTTGAACCTTCTTGTTAAAGGAAGTGCTCTTTTATTTAAATTTTAACCAGAATATTATTCATTCTTGTTGATTGAAAGGTTAATGCATTGGTTAACAGTAGTGACATCAACGATGTCTTGAATTTTAAATTAAATTTCGATATGATCAATTATCCAAGCAAGCATTTACTCTTTAAATTATTTTATCTTATACAATGGATGATAATGTAAGCCCTTTTATACATTGTGTAACAAACCCCCAGCCACTAACAAGCCTGGGGATGTCACTACTCAGACACTTAACTTAGTTATGAAAACATATTGTAACACCCCAGTATTCAACTAAGGTATGTCACATAACGTTTTCTCTTCAAATACATATATATACACAGAGGCATACATACATATTGAACTGCATGCAATTAAACATATACATACAACGCTCAAGCAGAAGCTTCACATATAAGCATAAAAAAACAGTTGCAATCTGTAAATATACGATTTTCAGGATGAATTAACAGTAAACACAGACATGCAGCATACACAGGGGTGTACCCTTAAACATACGGACAGTTATGATCACACATGCAATAAAACCCATAAAATAACGCATAAATGACAATGCAGCATGTAAAATCATCACATAACCGGTACTTATCTTGGTAAGAATGTCACCAACTGCGTGCAGACTTTCCACAAACCTCCCAGCCTTAGACTACACTGTTCATCACTCTCAATAGTGAGTCACCCCCGAGTTGGGACTAGACTCCACTTGGGTAAGGGATTCCTAATCAGGCTAAAGGTACACGGTCAACTGAAAGGA
>JASDQU010273303.1:0-15205 GCA_032191745.1 Picea mariana
ACGGTGGATGGTGCAACCCACCCCTGCAACACTTCGATATGGCCGAGCCCTCTTATCTGAAGATCGCCAAGTACAGGAGTGGGATCGTCCCCATCCTCTACAGAAGGTAATTCATTGCACCATAATCACTTGCATAACCTAATTGAATTCAAACTCGCACGCCAGTCTTTCTCTCGCGCTACTAATTTCTGAGAGGCTGGCAATGCAGGGTCCCCTGCTTGAGGAAGGGAGGAATTCGTTTCACCGTGAATGGCCACTCATACTTCAACCTCGTGCTCATCACCAATGTTGGAGGAGCTGGAGATGTCCACGCCGTTTCAATAAAAGGGTCAAGGACTGGTTGGCAGCCCATGTCACGCAATTGGGGACAGAACTGGCAAAGCAATTCCTACCTGAACGGGCAGAGCCTTTCGTTCCAGGTCACCACCAGCGATGGCAGGACAGTTGTTTCATATAACGCCGCTCCTTCAAACTGGCAATTCGGCCAGACTTTCGAAGGAGGCCAACTCTGAGGATGGCCAAAATCTGTTTAGCCATTCGGATTAATCAATCAATCATTTGGGATGATGCGGTGACTAGGACAGTCGACACCCTCTCCCTGTTGTCTATTAGTGTTAAGTGATTCTTGAATTGTGCTCTCTATCTCGATTGACTTTTATTATTGATGATGAGTCTGTAGTCCGGGCTCTTCTCGGTTACTCCCACTGTAACATTACTGTATTAATGAAGAATTTTCCCGTTTTGTCCCGTTTATTCCAATTTTTGTTGAAGAATTATCCCGTTTCGATTTGAAACAATGCGGTGTGTGGATATTGGATCAGTACATCCGAAACTCTTGGTTTATTACATGCACTTCTTTTCTACGTTTTCAGCAATCACAGGAAGGTAAATGCAGCCATGTTTATTCTGGATGCTTTCTTACGAAACGTTATTTCTATAGAAATTTCGAATTCTTCCTAACTTAGTTTTGGATCCTTTCCAATAGGTTGAAACTTAGTTTTGTATACTTTCCAATAGGTTCAAACGAACTTTAATTAAAAAACACTAAAAAAAAATGTAAATTTAGGAGTTCAAACCTGTTTTAGAACTTTAATTTAAAAAACACTAAAAAAAAAATTGTAAATTTTTTAAATCACGTGTAATTTATAAAGTACAACAAATATTAAAAAATATTAAAAGAAGAGTGAGATATTTAATAAAGTATTAATGTTCTCACTTCCAATGCTTGGTTGATCAATGAGCATTGGTTCATTACATAATATTTGTTTTTGGTTTCTAAAGATTAAAAGTCATCTTTATTCTACTTGGCCCATTTCTTGATATGGTGTATCATTTCACAACATTAAATCCATCGCATAGCTCACACCTAGATAAATATCCTACCACCATATTGGTGTATGCACTATTTTATGTGTTTGCCTCTTAAAATTCATGACATGTGTAACATCCCTATCATTACCACTGTCAATGAAGCAAGGTGCCATTTTTTTTTTTTTTTCGGCAAAAAGTCAATGACAACAACAGTTAAACCACCCCAACCGACGATGAACACCATGCACGCAGATCAGGAAACAGACAACAACGACTCTATACAAGAGAACGTTGAGCAACTAAGTGAAATCCTGTGGAGAACAAGACACATAGAATGACTACCCACCCGATACAACATGACAACGCCTACAAGCTAAAGGACAACATCCACCATCCCGACACAACGGCCTCGACGACCAATGACTAGAACCTCTATGGAATGCAGACCCAACGCATGAAGGCATTACAACCCAAGCACCAAAAACAACTACGATGTTCCACACCACCCACAACGGGATGCATAGACTTCAACCAAGTCATCATTCACCTCTATCCGATAGGGCGCACAATGATCCCCTCATCAAGAATCATGTCGTCCCCAGGTGATAGGTGTGACAATAACTCTGGCGCACATAACCTATCTAGACCAAGGACTCAAGATAAATCCAACGTGCTTGGAGAACAACTTAACCATCCAACCACATAACAACTAGCCCTAGCACCCAACCGACAAGTCAACAAGACGACTATGACATTCTTACGACACAAGAAATTTCTTGCGCAAAAAAATCAATCTGTACATGATAAATGATTATTATTAACACAAATAGTTCATTGCAACTGTATTCCAAATCCCAAGATGAGATAAGTATTTATCGCTATCCTTTAAAACTGAAACTTCATGAATTTAATTGTTGTCTTTAAATATAAAATTTGTTGTCCTTTAATGTCCTTGCCATATTTTCTAAAATTGAAACAGATACAAGTATCTTCCTAAGGAGAAATTTGTTGTCTTTAACTGAAAAAATTACGAAACGTGTCCTTAATAGAGCCAAACAATGTCCTATAAAACAATAAAACAAAGGTCTTTCAAAGCTTAGTTATGCTATCTTTAATCTGAGACAAAAATTTGCAATCTACCTAATGCGTTCAATCTCTATCTATGTAATCTATAAGTGGATAATGTTGTAATCGTTGTAATCATTGTAATTATTGAAAAACACCAGTTTAGTTAAAGAAAAATGCTGACAACAACAACATACCACTGCCAAAATATATCACTGTCAAGGGTTTACTGAAATCTTGGGATACATCGTTATGTATTCCCTAATACTGTTTACTAAAGAATGCTACTAACTTAAGGAAGGATCACGGTCAACAACCATGATTTTGTCAACAAAAGAGGTGTTCTGGGCGTCAACGCTGCCGAAGAATTTACTGACCATTAAAGGCTTCTGACCATTAAAGGGATTAACCATTATAATACATATAACGTTGTCCTTTAATCCATGAAACAACCAAATGTTGTCTATATGAAAAATTGTCTTGTATTAAAGGAAAATAACAACATTGCTATCTACAGGAATGCAGGAAAAAGAAAATTTATAAAGTAAAAACCGCACCACAGGTGAATCACTGACTTTTTAAGCGCTGTCAAGCATTGGCATGTTGTCTAACCTGGTGTCGTTATCCCTTAAAATTCACAGAGGAAATATTCATGATATTGGTCGTTAATACGTGCATCAGTTCACAGGGTAAGTGCGGTTCCATTGGATTTTAACTCTAAAAATTCGCTTATTTGATTCGCAGTAAAAGAAAAATGCTATTTGATTAAAAGTGTTGAATCGATGCCATTTAACTTACTGTGTATGTGTGAATGTATGTGTGTTTCAATCGTCGTCTGTATACACGTAAATCCACAGTCAGAGCTTAGTAAAATCGCAACATCTCTGTTACAGTGGACACAGACCCTTCCAAACAGAACGAAGGCACACACATAAAACATGGCTACCATCCACACCACAGAATCACCATTGTTCGCGCAGCGAGATCGATGCCCTTTTCAGTACAAAATCGCCAATCAAAAAAATAATTTTCGCAGAGTAAAATGATGTGTGCATTCCATCTGTCCAGACATAGATAAAGTGCAAAAAGAAATGTATGCAACATCAATCCAACGCAGGCAATAAGAACGCAGTCAATCTTAGTCTGGTATCGAAACACAATCAAAATTTAAGGAGGGGTTGGAATCTACGGAGATGGGATCGCTGCCCAACAGGCTCACGGGGTGAAATACATATTCGAGGCAAAGTCAAAGCTCTATACAATTTAAGACTCTATACACTTCGCCCCTACACAAGTTTGTTGTGTAACCAAACTTGTCTTTACCTCTATACCATATCGTCGTGTATCAATTTGCCATTCGTTGTGTAGAAAATTTACAACTACCATTTGCATATACTCTAATTACATCTACCAAGAGAAATTAAGACTCCATCCAAATTACCTCAATTATATTAGCTAGGTAAAAACGCAGTATTGAAGGTAAGGTTTCGCTGCTATCAAGGGATAAATTCACTGTCAATCAAGTGTAAAGACACAGTCAGCATATAAATCAACCTTGTCGTTCACATTTAATAAAGTTGAGACTTTACCAATCAAGAGCTGAGAACTGACGTTAAAATCGCAGAAAATAAAATGCCATCCCAAAAATGCAGAGGTGGCAATAAAAACAAAGAGAGTATTAAGTTGTTCGCATAGAGAAGTGATAACAAGATGCCGAGGTATTCAATCGCAAGAGGGAGCAGGACAATCATTCAACGAGGACCAATCAATAGGGGTAGACATCTGGGAAAAACTATCATTCGCTCATCATCCACGCACAAAAAAGTAGGGCATTAGAATCTATAGGTCGCTATGCATCAAAGTGATGACCATAGATTCAGCTCCTGACCGACTGCTCAAGAATGGAATAATGATCTAGGGATGAGGACAAAAGATAAAGCACAAACTCTTCCAATAATCAATAAAACAATAGAATAGTCGTAGAAATCAAGGATCAGGGGCCAAGGAGATCAAATTGATGCAACGAGCAGAAAGCTATGATGAATTTAAGTTCTCGATTAAAAATTCTAAGTAAAACACTTTCTTTACACAATTAAAAGTACATAAATGAAAGAACAAGTTCAATATTAATCTACCATTCAAAATAAATGTGTGCGTATTGTAGCCCAAAGTGACAACTCTGAGTTGTTGTCCCACACGCTCCATCCAACTCCTGCTTGCTGACCGATGTGACTTCACCGGTACCTCCCAGCCAATGCTAGGGGTACTCTTCTTCCCCCTTAGCCCCTCGAGTCTCAAAGGGGCCACACACACTAAACCAGAGAACAAGTAGCTCCCAACTCGCCTCGTAAGGCCAAGCTACCATTCCTCACCGAGATGGGTATCCCAACTCCCACAAGATAAGTTAGTCAACTAAAAAATTCTACAGTGTAACGTTACGCATCAAAGAAGAGATCCATCCTCATGCTCCTCCCTCCTTTATATATAGTTTCTAAGTGATTTCTTTCCCAAAATCCCATTTAATTTATTTTTCAATAATTTAATTCAGAAAAATACTCCCCTGTACACATGTCACCCATCCTGTTCGTTGCACCAGAAATTAATTCCATTAATTATTTAATTACTTCTATTTCCCTCACCCACCTAAAAGCATTCCTAGATTCGCTCCTAGGTGTCCCCATATTCCCTTACACAATTTAATGACTTACACCCTTACTAAATTTCTAGTTGAGTTCAATTTAGAAAGTTTTTAAAGGCAAGATTCCTCACTAAGTTAGTCAATTTGTTTTTTCCTTATGTTCCCCTTTTTCTTTATGTTTCCCCCTTTTCCCTTAGTTTCCTAATTATTTTAAATTTCCCTCTTTTCCGTTTTTATCTAAAACTCAGATTAGCAAGTGTAGAGAATTACCTTTTTCCCCTTTCTCTTGTTAATTAGCAAATGTAACAAACGATCATTTCCCCCTTTATAAGAATTTAATCCCCCAAAGCAATTTGATTTTAATAAATTAATTGAATTTCTTACCCCCTTCGTGTCCCATGTTTAAATATGAATAAACTATTATTATTATTATTATTTACCACAAGTATCACTTAGACCTAGATTTTATTTTCCTAGGCTGGGCGACATTTTTATTAGGGAAAAAGTTTATAAACCTTTCTTATCCCATCATTCGTTCTAAGACCATCTAGGTTTATTCACTTATTAGTTAACACCACGACGTGCCGTTTAGGATGTACTAGGTGCTCCAAGGGTGCCACTCGCCTCATTCTTTTTCCTTTGCATGACATGCCCTTCAGGACTCACTATGTGCTCCAAGAGTGCCACTTGCCTCATTCTATTTTTCTTGCGTGACGTGCCCTTCAAGAGTCACTACGTTCTCCAAGGGTGCCACTCGCCTCTTGAATGACTTGGTAGACATAAAAATCTCCTGGAGTCAATACTCTGTCAGGTGATCTTGTGGGAGACTAAGGGACTCTAAAGAATAAGGCCCATGCCTTATTGCGCGCCCCTTAGAATCATCGTGAGCGACTGTCGCAGTTTTCCCTCACTGCATCGTGGGTCTTCTCGAACCAGGTAATTGTTTACCTATAGTTTGAGAAACGACAGGAGTGCTAGTAGGTTATGGTAGGGTTATTGTCCACACCTCTCCCTCAACGTCTTTGGTAGTCGTACGTGACCCCTCTACTCCACATGTGAGTCTAGTTGGCAAGCTATCATCATACTGCATCATCAACGAATCATGTCAGAAATAAAATCCATAATCACAACGTCTAATTAGATGCACATATGTCATATATACAACAATCAAACCCCAATAGTCCACTCCCTGACTCGATTCAGAGTCCAAGGGTTTCATCGATGCCTCTGCATCCTTGAGGTCCAAAATCCTGCACACTCAGGAGAACCGAGTTAATAGCATCTGTCTATATCAATATAGCAAAATAACATGTCATCATATCCATAATGCCTCATAATCATAATCAATGCCCAATAGTATAATAATCCGGATCACTTGCAAGAAAGTGTCCTCAAAGAATAAGTTCGCTCAGTGTAGGCAAGAGCGGGATGTTACATACACCCCCTCTTGGTCTAAACTTCGTCCCCAAGTTTCACAGTATATAAGTGCCGAAATAATGTGTATCACAATGTCATAAGTCTATTGATCAAGCAAAAATGGAAACTCGTAGTGCACATCATATGCATCCTCCCAGGTCGTCAAGTGCGGACTATAGTTGTCCCACTGGACCTTGACCTGATCTATTGTTTGACGCCGTAGTTGTCGAATGCGATGATCCAGGATGTGGATCGAATTATCCATGAGTGCCCCCTCGTCCAATACCTACAAGGAACTCATGTCAATAACATGTGTAGGATCACTAATATAATGTCTCAAAACAAATAAGTGAAAAACATTGTGCATACATCTCAAAGAATCAAGCAAGGCTAGTTAATAGGCCATGAGCCCCTTCCTCTCCACAATATCGAAAAGTCCCATGAAATTAGAAGAGAATTTATCTCCCTTTCCAAACTTGATAGAACTCTTATGCATTTTTACCTGCAAGAAGACTCAATCACCAACTTTGTAACAACGGTCGACACGATGCGCATCGGCATAACTCTTTTTCTGATCCTGCGCTTCTTTGATCCTTTGTCTTATTGATTGCATCTGATCTTCAATTTTTTGGATCACTTCTGGTGCCACCAAGACCCTATCCTCAAGCTGATCTCAACTCAAAGGCGTCCGACATGGTCGCCCATAAAGAAACTTGAAAGGTGCCATCTTAATTGTTCTTTGGTAACTGTTGTTATATGCGAATTCTACCAGTGGCAAGAATTCCTCCCAACGCTTATGTTGGTCCATCACATACATATGAAACATGTCCTCCAAGACTTGGTTTGTTCATTCGGTCTTCCCGTCTGTCTCCAAGTGACACGTAGTACTAAATTTAAGTTGGGTTCCCAAGGCCTCTTGGAAACTAGTCCAAAATCGTCCAGCAAACATCGATCCTCAATCGAATATAATCCTTTTAGGAACACCATGCAACCTCACAATCTCATTGATGAAAAATCTAGCTATGTCAAGTGCCTGATATGTCATATGCATAGGAATAAAATTAAAACTCTTCGTGAGAGTGTTGACTGCCAAAAAAATTGAGTCGTGTCTCCTTAGCATTAGTGGAAATCCAAAAATGAAATCCATTGAAATAATATTTCATTTTGATTCCGAAATAGCATGTGGATGTAGTAATCCTTCTGGATGTCTATGTTCAGCCTTTACCTGCTGACATTCTAGACATCTGGCCACATAGTCGACTATGTCTTCCTTCATTCCTTTCTAGAAGAATAAGGGTTTAAGGTCCACCATCATCTTCGTGACTCCTGGGTGAGCCATGTGCATTGCTCTGTGAGCCTCGTTTAGGATCAAACTCCTCAACTCGTCGTTCATTGGTACATAAATTTGATTCTTAAACCTCAATAATACATCTTCGTCAAACGTAAATCCTTCAAATATTGGTACCATCATTGTGTTTTGTCTGATAAAATCCTTGACCTCTTTGTACCAGTCATCGTCGCACTGTAAAGTTAGAATATTTTCACGTCGATTCGACTAAAGTGGAAACACCGAAAAGATGCGTGGTCTCAAACTCAATGCATCTTCCACTCAGTTCACTATTCCTTTTATGTAAGTAATCTCAAAATCATATTTGCTAAGCAATTCCGACCAACGCTTTTGTCGCTTGTTCATGTCTCTTTGCATAAAGATGTGTTTTCGTCCATAGTGGTCCATTTTTAGTTCAAAATTTCGTCCAATAAGTTAGTGTCTCCAAACCTTCAAGGCATATACAAAGGCTAATAACTCCAAATCGTGCATCGCGTAGTTCTCCTCATGCCTTCTCAATTTCCTCGATATGTAAGCAATCACTCAACTGTCTTGCATCAAGACTCCACCTAATCCTTCCTTGTATGCATCGGCGCATACCAAGAAGTCTGCGTCCATGTTAGGGACATTTAATATTGGTGCCATTGTCAACAACTCGTTGATCCTATGAAATGATTCCACGCATTTCTCGTTCCAAACAAACTTCTTGTTCTTCTTTTGCAATTCTGTGATTGGATTTGCTATATTTGAAAATCCCTCAATGAACTGTCGATAGTATCCAGCTAAACCCATGAAGTTACGCACTTTCAGGATATTTGTTGGCACAGGCCATTCCATAATAGCCTCGACCTATGCTGTATCCATGGAGATACCTTTGTTAGAGATGACATGCCCTAAGTAGTGAATCTTCGATTGATAAAATGATCATTTGGACAACTTCCCAGACAATTTGTGCTCTCATAGATATTGTAGTACCAAGCACAAGTGCTCGTCATGCTCCTCCATCGTCCAAGAGTAAATCAAAATATCATCAATGAATACTTGGAGGAACTTGTCCAAGTACTCGCGGAACACCCCGTTCATTAAAATCATAAATACCTCTGGGGTGTTTGTCAATCCAAACAGTAAACAATAAACTCATAATGTCAAAACTTTGTCTTAAAGGAGGTCTTAGGGACATCATCCTCCTTTATCCAAAATTGGGGATACCCTGATGGCAAATCGATCTTTGAAAACATCACCGCACCTTTCATCTGATCGAATAGATCCTCAATGCTTGGTAATGGAAATTGATTCTTGATCATTGCCTTGTTCAATTGACGGTAGTAAATGTAGAGTCTTCATGACCCATCCTTCTTTAGTATGGAAATAATAGGCACGCCCCATGGTGACACACTTGGACGTATAAGTCCCAGGTCCAGCAACTCCTTCAGTTGCAATCTCAACTCCTGTAAATCCAAGGTTGACATACGATAAGGCATTCTGGCTATTGGTTCAGTCCCTAGTTTTAGGTCTATGGTAAATTCCAATTCCCTTTTCAGTGACATCCTCGGTAACTCCTCTGGGAAGACGTCTGCAAGATCTCTCACCACAGGAAGGTGTTCTAGACCTTCCGCTACTCCCTTTTCGTTTAACGCAAGGATCTCATAAATCTTACATCCCTTACGCATACCCTTCCATAAATGCAAGGAAGAGATAAACCTCAGGGAAAATACCTTGTTCTGACCTACAATCACGCGTCTCTATCCCTCATCATCGACCAAGCTCAATCGTTTCGTCTTACAGTGAGTATCGCCTCATGCGATTCCAATGAGTCCATACCGATCACGACCTCATAATATCCTAAGATTGTGATGTACAGGTTGGCCCTGGTGAAAAAATCTCTCAAGTTAAGGGTACTTTCTATAACCTTTCCTCCAACCTTTTGTTTGGCTCTCGAAGCCATCTCTACAAAGATAAACCCATCCTGTTTGACTCCTTATACCTTAATCCTTTTTAGCGTTGTACCAGAAATGAAACTCTTGGTAGCAACAGGATCTATCAAAATACGAAGGGTCTGGTCAGCAACGGTACCTGACGTCTTGAGCACAGTCGAATGGTGATTTTCCTGGCGGTTATTCACCGTTGCATGAATCCGATGGGCCTTTCCCAAATCTCCCATGCTAGTGGGTTTGGCTGATCCATATGCTCTAGTCCTCTCCACTAGGAAGTCATGCTAGTAGTGTGAATCCCCACATGTCCAACACCCCTTCTTTGGTCCAGTACTCCTGGTACCTGAAGTAGAAGTTGATGACCCACTAGCCTGGAACCTTGGTCTGTTCTGTTGAAAAGGCCTAAACTGTTGTGGTTGTGGTCAACACCATTGTTGATGTTGTGGTTCCCGATAAGGATTCCGCTACTGAGGCGTTGGTCACTAAGGTTTAGTGAAAGTGGATCCTCTTTGGAATCCACGATATCCTGGCGTATGTCTAACTGGTCTTTGATGCTACTGTGCACCGGATGACACCTTCCCTGTCGGTTTCACTGGAGTCCTTCTCTAATCCCCGCTAATAAGATCCTCCTTTGATACGAGGGCCTTCTCGAGGGCATCATGCAAGGTCTGAGGCATCATAATCATAACCTTTGCACATATGCTAACATTAAGGTCAAACAAGAACCTATTGACCTTAAGTTTCTCGGTATTAAGATGTGGAGCATACTGAAGCAATTCCATAAAATGAGCCTCGTACTCGGGAACCGTACGACCACCTTGTCTCAAGGCATTGAAATTATTGAGCTGACACTCAATGAATTCCTTTGATAGGTAACTCTCTCAAAATCATTCCTCGAACAGTTCCCATGACACATCTTCGATGACCATGTTCAACTGTGGTAGGAGCGTCTTCCACCATAGAAGAGCGCTCCCCTTCAGTTGAAAGATGATCATGCAGACCTTCATGTTGGAGGTATAGTTGCGAAGTGAAAATCACATCGCCATATTCTCCAACCATGCATCAGCAGTTGCACCATTCGGGGAACCAAAGAACTCAGGAAGTTTTACCTTCTCGAGTTCGGGGTGAATGCTACCAATACTAACTGGAGTGCATGATGGACCCTCAAGGGGTGTCAGTGCCCTGGCCTCATCTCTATCCAAATGGTTGATCAGTGCCTCAGACATGCATTGAAAGGACTTCATCAGCCCAACCACATCACCCATCTCTATATTCTCATGCCCGACAAAGTATTCATCTCACCAGGGGTTAGACCCCTCAGGCATGGATGCTACTAGAGGCGTCGCGCCTCCTCCCGTAGCACCCCGTCGTCTGCCTCTGGAGCATCCTCTAACCATGAGTACCTGCACGAATACAAGTCAACTTAATTAGCAACATTATAATCAAATATCATATCAGCGAAATCCGTAGTGTTCCCAAGTCATAGGTTGATCCCACTCTGATACCATATGTAACATCCCTATTGTTACGATTGCCAGCGAAGAAAGGTGCAATATTTTTTTTGTTTTTCGGGAAGAAGGCAATGAAAACAACAGTTAAACCACCCAACCGATGACGAACACCATGCACGCAGATCAGGAAACAGACAACAATGACCCAACACAAGAGAACGTCGAGTAACTGGGTGAAAACATGTGGAGATAAAGATATATCGAACGACTACCCGCCCGACACAACATGACAATGCTTACAAGATAAAGGACAACATCCACCATCCCGACATAATGGCCTCGATGACTAGTAACTATAACCTCTATGGTATGCAGACCCAATGCATGAAGGCATTACAACCCAAGCACCAACAACAACTATGACGATCGACACCACCCACAATGGGATGCACATTATTTAACCAAGTCATCATTTGTCTCTATCCGATAGGGCACTCCATGATCCCCTCATCAGGAATCATGCCATCCCCAGTTGATAGGTGTGACAATAACCCTAGTGCAAATAACCTATCTGGACCAAGGATGGAAGATAAATCGAACACACTCGGAGAACAACTTAACCATCCAACCACATGAAGACTAACCCTAGCACCCAACCGACAAGTCAACAAGATGACTACGACATTCTTATGATGCAAGAAATTTCTTGTGCAACAAAATCAATCTGTACATGATAAATGACTATCATTAACGCAAATAGTTCGTTGCAACTATATTCCAAATCCCAAGATGAGATAAGTATCTATCGCTATCCTTTAAAACCGAAACTTCATGAATTTAATTGTTGTCTTTAATTATAAAATTTGTTGTCCTTTAATGTCATTGTCGTATTTTATAAAATTGAAATAGATATAAGTAACAACCCCACTGTTACAACCACGGGCGAAGCGAACTTTTTTTTTTTGTTTTTAAGAATTAAGGGGCAAGAAGGCAACGACGACGCCACACACAGGCACAAGCGCAACCAGGAAAAATAGGCATAGAAAAACCATAGGTAATGACTAACCGCCTGATGAAACAAGACACACCTGCAAGCTAAGGGAACTTATCCCCTTCCCGACATAACGACGTTGACGAGCAAGACTAGAACCTCAAGGTGCACGAACCAACGCACGCACCCATGTAAACATACAATGCTTAGCCACACTCACATGATAGGCATTGACTCCTACCAAGCTATCATTCGCTGCTAACCCATAGCGTGCACCATGATTCCCTCATCAGGGACCATGCCATCCCTATATGAGAGGCACGTCAATAACCCTGGCGCAAAGAAAAAGGGACCAAGACTCAAGAAAACTACGACGTGATAGGAACCGAATACTAACTGGGAGACTATACCTACCCCACACAAAGGTTGACGAGACACAAGAGGACGAAGACAAGGGGTGACGCCAACCTACACAACATCGTCTCCACCCCCACCAATCACCCAGTCTAACCGATTTATGATTACATTCAATTTTAACAAGGGTTTCATTCTAACGGGGCATGTCAAGCTACAAATAGACAATAATGTGTCCGCTAAATAAACATTAATACAATTAATTTTGCAAATCTAAGTGGTCAATACTAAAACCATAATTATAAATGCCCTCCATCCTTAATTAAAATTCAATCCAGCGAGTCTAAAATTTGCAATCCATTCCTTACTTACCAATCAAATTTTAATCTTTAACACAACCTAATCGGTCAAGTCTATGTTAATCCAATTTCTCCATCCAACTAGACATTACTTAAATAACAACATTTACAATCTTAAACTAGAATGATTCCATTAAAACACTTATGAGAAATTAATCTCAGCATGTAGACTACTATATCGACCAAACTAACAATACTAGTTGTCATTAATATTCAGAAGGAAACTGCCAACTATTAACGTTGTTTTAGAAATCTAACAAGGCAAGAACATCATAGTTACATGACAATTATTATAGCAAAACAATGCAATTGACGTAACAATTAACATGATAGTTAATTCAGCAATAACAAGGCGATTTACATAACTATTATCATAACGAGTAATATAGCAATGACAATGCGATAAACGTTTTAATTAACATAACCATTAGTAAATCAATAACAAGGCAATTAATGTAAAAGTAACAATCAATATAATAGTAACAAGGCAATTAATATAACCGTAACAACACAATTAATCTATCATTAAGAAGGAATATGTTGTCCATTAACTCGCTGTAGAAAATTATCCTAGCAATTAATATGGCAATAATATAGCATTTAACATTGCAATTAACATGGCAATTAATAGTAAAAAACAGACAACATTTAAGGAAAAAATGGTGTCCAATCCAACAATCGTAGTCAACCATTTAGAGGGGGGGAAAAACGTGGTCACACCAGCAGCAAAACGCAGTCACAGTTAATGGCGAATTATTGTGCCATAATCAGCAATCACAGGCTACCATTTAATGGCAATTCGTGGGAATTTAATAGCAAATCAGTCCATCGTTTGAAAGAAAAAACATGGGCATTTAAAATGGCAATCTCAGTCTCATTTGAAAGCAAAAACGTGGGCATTTAAAAAAACAAACTCAGTCTCATTTGAAAGAAAAAACGTGGGCATTTAAAACAACAAACTCAGTCTCATCTGAAAGCAAAACGTGTGCAATTAAAACAACAATCTCAGTCTCATTTGAAGGCAAAACGTGGGCATTTAAAACAACAAAATCAGTCTCATTTGAAAGCAAAAATGTGGGCAATTTTAAAGGACAATCTCTGTCTCATTTGAAAGAAAAATGTGGGCATTTAAAACAACAATCTCTGTCTCGATTGAAAGGAAAAACGTGGGCATTTTAAATGGCAATCTCTTGCAACTTTTAAAAGAAAAAATGTTTTTCCATTTCTAGGATACCAATAGAAAATGCAGACATGAATCAATTCATTTTTCCATTGTGCGAATACCAATACAAAATGCAGACATGAATCAATTCATTTTTCCATTGCCAGAATACCAATACAAAATGCAAAAATGAATCAATTTGTTTTTCCATTGCCAGAATACCAATACAAAATGTAGACATGAATCAATTCATTTTTCCATTGCCAGAATACCAATACAAAATGCAACATCAGTCAATTCGTTTATCCATTGCCGGAATACCAATACAAAATGCAGACATGAATCAATTCATTTTTCCATTGCCAGAATATGAATACAAAATGCAGATATCAGTCAATTCGTTTTTCCATTGCCAGAATAACAATAAAAAAATGCTGACAACAGTAAGAGAACCGAAAGGATCCAATCAGCCAAGGACAACAACGGAGGTAGACGGATGATAGGTTCGTTCTTCGCTCATCATCCTCGCACAAAAAAGAAGCGCGTTGAGATCCATAGGTCTATTAACGTTGAAGCGACAACTGTAGATCAGGCTCCTGGCCAACTGCTCAGGTGAGGACTGATGAGATAGGGACGAAGGACAAACAACCACAATGGTCACAATCAATACACCACAGGGCGATGAAGACATGTAGGGAAACAAAGGCCATGGAAGTCCATCAATCATCCAGCTAGGCTATAAAAATTTCAGTCAACAATCTAGACAATCAATATACTTACCTAATTAAACAAGCAGATCCCAACCATAAATCCTACAACAATCTACCATACAAAATGAAGAAAGTGTACCATTTCTTAATCACCTGCTCTGAGTTGAAGTCCCGCATGCTCCATGCAACTACCGCTTGCTAACCAACAAGACTTCACCGATACCTCCTAGCCAATTCTAGGGGTACTCTTCTTCCCTTTTAGCCCCCCGAGCCATAAAGGGGCCACACATGCTAACCATAGAATCAGCTAGCTCCCAACTCACCTCGCAAGACCGAGCTACCACTCCTCACCGAGATGGGTATCCCAACTGCCACAAGCTAAGTCATTCAAGTAGAGATTTCTGCAGCATAACGTTATGCAAAACAAAAGAACCCATCCATCCTTCTCCTCCCTCCATTATATAGAGTTTCAAACCCCTTTACCTTCCCA
>JASDQU010273305.1:1615-15176 GCA_032191745.1 Picea mariana
TTTTTGGGTGCATGTTGGCCAAGTATCACTTTTGAACCTTGATTTTGAGGTGGTTCTGCTAGGCAATCTTTATTCTGTTGTATCTCCCAAGTTTCGTCCCTTCTGGGTATGAAACTTTATTTTATGTAGTTCTCTGATATTTCTTTTTTGCAATGTTATAGTTCTGATCAAAATTGGATGTGCCAAGTGGAATTTATGGTAACTTCCCCAGAACTTGTCTCTTTTTGTCCTTTCCAGGAGATCTCACTTGTATAGCGTGCCTCGCATAAAATAATTGATATAAAATTTTGAAACTCATACCATAAATACTACAGACTGTCCATGATTCAATGAAACTAGTCCCCCTCAATTTGGATACTCTAGGAAGAAGTTATGATTTTTTTACTTGGAACACCTTCTTGAGACTAGTCAATAGGACTAGTCAGATACCCTATCTTACATAGGGTGTATATAAAAATTTAAGATGTCCCAGAAGCTTAACATTTTAACATAGATACCTTACTAATTTCTATGAATATCATCTGAAATTTAGGGTCTGAAACATTACAAAAAAAAAATTATAGGAAAAATTCCGCAATGACTCAGATCCCTATGTTTCCAGAACCCTATCTTGTACAAGCTGTATCTCCGAAAGTATAAGGCCTCATGAGCTGAAATTTTAAACCAATGTACCTTGATCCATCTACTAAATACATTGTAAGTCGTTCCTTATGAAACATTGTAGAAAAAAATGTATAGAAAAAATTCCAAGGTGTCTCAAATGTAGCAGCAAAACCCCAAGACCTTAAGCTCTGATACCATATGTTAAGAACCAAATATCAATATAGTATATAAAAACCTCAAAAAAAGTACTCAACGCCTTGAAAAAGAGATAATTTCAGATAATAAGCCTCTTCGAGGGGGAAACCTCCTTTTACCTCACTTAAATGTTCAAGTACAAGATGATTCCAAATGAAAATATCTCCTTGGTATATATAGGAGACTAGGAGGTATAATTACAACTAATGGAATAAAGTCGACATAAATAAAATAACATTATTAATCTAATATGCCCCAATTAAGGGGTAATGAGCCAATATTAGGGCTTAACACCAAATGGTAAAACAATAAACTTGTAATTTCCAAACCTCATCTTAAAGGTTGTCTTAGGGATGTCGTCCTCCTTGATCTGTAACTGGTGATACCGTGATCTCAAGTCGATCTTCAAAAACACTGCCGCACCTTTCATCTGATCAAACATATTGTCAATCCTTGTTAAGGGATACTGGTTCTTGATCATTTCCTTGATAAATTGATGGTAGTCGATACAGAGTCTCCACGACCCATCCTTCTTCCATATGAAAATAATAGGCACACCACGCGGTGACACCCTTGGAACTATAAGTCCTAGATCCAACAACTCCTTCAATTTCATTTTCAAATCTTTCAACTTAGGGGTCGACATCTGATAACACTTTATTTCTATTGGTTTAGTTCCTAGTTTTATCTCGATGGTAAATTCCAATTCCCTCTCAGGAGGTAACCCTGACAACTCCTCTAAGAAGACATCCGCAAACTCTTGCGCTACCAGAAGGTTTTCTAGGCCTTCCACCACGCCCTTTTTGTTTAACACAAGGATCACATATAGCTTGCATCCCTTGCGCATGCTCTTCCGTAGCTGTAGGGAAGAGACAAACCTTAGGGAGACTCCTTGGTTCCAACCTACAATCACGTGTCTTTGTCCGTCATCATCAACCAAGGTCAACTCATTTTGTCTTAGAGTTGAGTATCACCTCTTGTGATTCCAACCAGTCCATACCGATCACTACGTAATAATCCCCTAAGATCATGACGTACATGTTGGCCCTTGTGACAAACTTTCTCAGGTTAAGGCTATAGCCCATAACTTTCCCTCCAACCTTCTGTTTAGCTCCCAAAGACATTTCTACAAATCTAAACTCGTCCTGTTCGAGTGCCTTTGCCTTAATTATTTTTAGCACTACACTAGAAATAAAACTCTATGTAACACCTGGATGTATCAAAATAATAAGGGTATGGTCAACAAAGGTACCTGACATTTCGAGCATAGTCAACTGGTGCTCTGGCTGGCGTTTATTCACTGCTGCATTAATAAGATAGGCCTATCTCAAATATCCCACGGTAGTGGGTCCGGATGATCCAGATGTGTTGGTCCTCTCAACTCGGTAGTCATGTTGGTAATGTGTCTCTCCACATGTCCAACACCATTTCTTTTGTCCAATACTCCTGGTACCTGAAGTAGAAGCTAACGGCCCATCGACCTAGAACCCTGGTTTGTTCTGCTACATAGGCCTAAACTGCTATTGATGCGGTTGACGCTACTGCTAGTGTTTTGGTCCTCTATAAGGAGTCTTATACTGAGGTGCTATTTGTCTAGGTTTAGTGAAAATAGATCCTCTCTAGATTCCACGATATCCTAGTGAATGTCTAGCTGGTGTTTGATGCTGCTACGCACCAGATGACACATGTCCCACTAGTCTCACTGGAGTCCTTCTCTAACCCCCATTGATAAGATCCTCCTCTGCTATGAAGGCCTTATGGAAAACATCATGAAAGGTTTGAGGCATCAGAATCCTAGCCTTTGTAAAAAACCCTGACATTAAGGTCGAACAAGAACTTGTTGACCTTAAGTTTCTCGGTATTCCGGTGTAGAGCATATTGAAGCAAATCCATGAAATGGACCTCGTACTAGGGCACCATAGGAATGCCTTGTCACAAGGCTTTGAACTTGTTTACCTCACACTCAATGAATTCCTCAACCAGATACCTCTCCCGGAACCATTCTTCAAACAATTCCCACGACACTTTTCGAATTCCATGTTCAATTACAACAGGAGCATCTTCCACCATATAAGAGTGCCCCCCTTCAATTGAAAGACCACAATTCAAACCTTCATGTTGGAGGTATAGTCGCGAAGTGCAAAGAACATAACCATATTATCCAACCATGCATCGGTGGCTGCGCCATCCAAGGAACCAAATAATTCAGGAAACTTGACCTTATTAAGTTCGTGGTGAGTGCTACCAGTACAAACTGGGGCATGCAATAGACCCTCAGAAGGTGTCATTGCCCTGGACTCATCTATATCGAAACAACTGATCATTTCCTCACACGTCCTCTGAAAGGACCTAATCAACAAAACTACATCACCCACAACTGTTTGTTCCTACCCAACAACATGTTTGTCTCCCTAGGGGTTTGACCCCTTGGGCATTGATGTTACTGGGGGCGTCGTGCCACCTCCCCTAGCACCCCATCGTTTTCCTCCGTGATGTCCTCTAACCATGATTACCTGAACGAATACAAATCAATTTTAATTAATGACATTATAATCAAGTATCCAATCAATGGAAGTCATAGTGATCCCAAGTCCCAGCTCGAACTGACTCTGATACCATATGTAATGACCCCCATTGTTACGACAACATGTGATGCATAACAAGAGAATTTTTTTTTTTTTAAAGAAGGAAGGTAACAATGAAAAAATTCAATCAACACAACTCGACGAGGAACATAACGCACACAATTCAAGAAACAAACAACATAACGACCTAGCATACCAGCACATCATGTAACTAGAAGCAACATACAAAAATCAATTAGATGAAAATAAAAACGACTACCCTCCTATCCTACCCTGAAAGGTTAGGACCTCTAGGACACATAAGAAATGCTCAAGCCTAGGTTCCCATCGATTTTGACCATTTAAGGTATCAAGGCTGATGATTGTTCTAAGGAAAAAGAAAGTTTCTACATCCCTCCCGACATAATAAAGACAAAGCCTAAAAGCTAAGGACAATCATCAGATCAACCCAACACAACAAACTTCAAGGACACAAGTAACATGAACCTTCAATGGGAGTGAGAATTAGCAATCATTGATTCAACATTTTGCATGGCACACAAATAAACAACAACGACTGATCATTAGTGGCCCTTCACCATGCACAACCAGATAAATCTAAACAATTAAACATCACTTCAATCAACCTTAATTTACAGGCGTGCAAGGGAGATGGCATACACAATCTATCTAGCAATAACAAAATTGAGTCACAATTCTATTTAAATTTCATTTGCGCTATTTAATCAATCATTCATTAAAAAAAAATGCGAGGTGTGAGAAGTGATGTACCTTCCGAAATATTTCATGTAATCATGTATACATCATGTCATGTAAAACTTTAAATAGAATTGACTAAAAAAAACTACAACTTGTAATACATCCTTCTAACTTGTGCAATCATAGAGTTTATTCTCCATTAAAAATTTTCATCACACACCATTAAATTCCTACATCATGATAATCCTTGCATTGATGAGTTAATACAACCTTGTACATAAATTTATCATCAAGAATTCATGTTATACCCTGTTATACAACATGGAATTATAAGGAGTTTGCAATCGTAAAACACAAGTTATTTAAAACTGAATGTTAGATTGTGGTTTATTATAATACTGAACAATTAGTCTTGCAATAATTAGAGTCGGAAGGAAGTGTACTTCTAAAAATTAGATTTGCCATAATAATTAAAATAATAGTTATTATGAATCTAACTGTTATGAGTATTAATAGTAATTAAATTGTTATAAATCTAACTATTAATGACAATAATTAAATTGTTATGAATCTACTGTTATGAGTAAAAATAAGAACCCCGCCATCAACAACATAATAATAATTTTCCGACCATTTTTAAAGTCATGTAGATTAAAATAAAAGAAACATGTTTTTATTCTTGGTTTTTATTTAAAATTTGTTGGGTATAGATCCAGTGTCCATGTGAGAGCTCTTGTGATCATGTCAAAGCATTTAAAATTTGTGCCAGTAGGTTCATGGAAAATCTATATATCTATATAGCAGGAATGTTTAAACTCTGCACTGTGTGCTGTGGTAAAAAGTGGAAGAAATATCATGTGTTGGCATTGCAAGGTTCAAGAGTATTGAACGATTGTTTACAAAGTTGAAAGCATTAAAGAGATTTATGTGAATCCCATCAAAGACGTAGTCTGCTCCAAATTAAAAATAAACTTCAGATCTATGAACCAATCAATAATCAAATGTAAACCAATTTCAAGGTTCATATCCTTAAAAATAAATAATAAAATGTAATTCAATTTTAATATTTCATAATAATAAATATTTCGTTGTCCAATGCTATGGAAATAAATTGCTTCCATAAAAAAAAAATTCTATCATAATAAATCACTGCCACTATAAGGGTAAATGAAAGCATTGTTCAAAATAGTTAATTGCGATGATAACGCCAGAAAATTTTCCCCATGCTATTCACGATTTACAATTTAAAAAAAAATGCTGCCAGAATAGGTAGAATGCAGGATTAGTTAACTTGGGTATCATAATAGAAAAATCGTCATTGCACTCACATAAAGGGAGGAGCGCATGAGCCAAATACATTGCACCACACATCTACAACGTATTAGAGGTGGGGGAAGGCAGAGAGGCAACAACCCAATCGTTGGGGCAACAACAAGGGTGTCAAGGAAGGAGGGTAAGCCCCCAACACTTCACAGGTGGAAAGGTTTGGGGCCTGCGCATGTTCTGGCCAAGAACAATTAAGGTAATAACTCCAAGAAGAAAAAAAAATGCAGTCCAAAGAAGAATCACATTAAAATATTAAACGCAGACAAGGGTTGGTCCAGGCTCATTTTGGCCACAAGAAAATGGAGACAACCTCCAAGAATGAAAATAAAAACACAGTCCAAAAGAAAATCACATTAAAATATTAAAAATGCAGGAAATGAATGCAGCATTAACCAAAAAATAGTCAAAAAGATTGAATCCCCCTCCAACTATCCACTGCTAAGGTTCTGGCCCTAAATTAAAGAAATCATTGTAAAATGAAAACAATACACAGTCCCAAAAGTGATTCGCAATAAAAGATTATAAAACATAACACTTCCAGGTATGAAAACTAAACACGAACCATCATTTAATTGCAATTCAAGGACATATGGAAAAACATAGGCATGGTTTATGATAAATCAATTCAATAGTTTATAAACACAGTCAATAATCTGACAGGCGCAACTATCGCTACGCCAAAAAAATATGAGAAAGTAATAAGACAACTAGAATTAAAGATGGTTGTTACACTATCGGAAATTGGATTACAGATAATTAAACAAGGAGCGCTCTATGTGCAATAGGGACCATAAACACAGAAGGATGAAGTCTCTCTTGGGTGAATCATAAAGCCATACAAAACAATGAAACTCAGAGCGAAAAACCATAATTTCATACCATCTATATGTAAATCAACATGCAATCAACTAAATAAAAATTGGAAAATTTAGATGTGTGTACCTTGAGCGAAGGTGAAGGTTTTGTTGTTGTTGTCCCGTGCTCGCGCTCTGTCCCACACTGACTTTCCAACTGCCAAGACTTCATCGATACCTCCCAGCCAACGTTATGGGTACTCTTTTTCCCCTTGAGCCCCCCGAGCCACAAAGGGGCCATGCACACAGTACTAGAGAATGATAGCTTCCCAGCTCACCTCGCAAGTTCGAGATACCACTCATTGTCTGAGCTGGGTATCCCCAACTCCCACAAGAAGATTCCAGTCAAGATAAATTCTGACAGCATAACCTTACGCATACGAGACGTGATGATAATCCACCCCCGCCATCCTTTCTATAGAGTTTTCTTAGTAATTAGTTTCTCAAACCCTCATTAGATTCTTTTTATTAAATTTAAATAGGATAAACCTCCTCCATACATATGTTATTCGATCCTTTAGTTGCACCAAAAAATCAATTTATTAATTAATTAAATTGGCCTATTTCTCTCACCCACCTAAAAGCGTTCCTAAAAATGCTCCTTGGTGTCCCGTTATTCACTTACATTTCTTAAATGACTTACACCTTACTTAAATCCTAGTTGAGTTCACAAATAGAAATCTCTAAAGGCTAGATTCTCTACTAAGTTAGACATTCCCCTTTTTCTTTAAGTTTCCCCTTTTTCTTTTTTAACTATGTTCAGAATTAGCGAGTTTAGACAAAAACAACCATTCACCCTTTCAATAAATTTTCTTTATATTTTATAAAGATAAGTGCTCTCTATTGGGTGGAATGTCCTTGGTCTACATCCAGTCGGTGTCGCCTTTTTATAAAAATAAGTGCTCTCTGTTGTGAAATTATTATCTGTGTATGAATGTATTCCGTTGTGTATTTTTAATTATCGTTTAACTAAATCTTATATTATGCATGCTTGTTGGATATTGATGTCCATGTCGTTATATCTTTCATCTTATGCATGCTTATTAACTAAAGAAGGTATTAGTAAGAGTACGGATTCCAAGGGTGGGATTGAAGGTAGAATGCCCCAGCCTATGGGTGGCTGGGGATGTTACACAAGTGTTATATCAATGTAGCATTATCATCCAATAGTTGCAAAGTAAATAAAGAATGAGAAAATGAGAAATCATACACACACACACACACACACAATACACTAGTGTTTTTACATGGAAACCCAAAGCGAGAGAAAACCACATAATGTTTTCTCTTATATGTCTTTAAGAATTACATTCATTGGAAGCACCAACTTCCTTTTTTTTTCCAGCTGGAGCTGGAAGGAGGCTCCAACCCCCCAGTTTCTCAAGCTACAACCTGAAGAAAGCTCCAACTCCTCAATTATCTCGCTACAACGAGAAGGAGGCTACAACCCCCTATGTTCCTTGGTTACAACCATAAGGTGGCTACAACCACTTGTCCTTGCCCCGTCCAACCGCCCTGAAATATAAGTAGAATGATGGAACCATTGTCACACTATCACTGTGAGATATACTACTATAAACCTATACCAATCAACCTGTACCAAACAAAATGTAAGAACTTGTACCAAACAACATGTAATCAACATGTACCATAAACAAGTGCATCAACCATTCACCAACAAGTACATCAACCTGTACCATCAATGAGTGCATCAACCATGCACCAAATATGTATCAATCATGCATCAAAAACACATAAACTATGACTCGTCAAAATGTACAAACATCATCAACTATACACCTCATGTATGTGCCAACTCATCAACTAATTGTCTCAACCATGTACCCAAAATGTACCTCAACCAAAAGCTCTCATCAATTTCATCATCCAAATTTGATTTGTAACTCTATAATATACATGGTGTATATAATCACATAGCTACAAACCTTCCTTAAACAACAAAATATTAACATTTTCATCAAATTTTACTTTAGTCTCACATGACTAATTTTGGATGAGTCAACAACCCTAACTTGAAATAATAATAACTATGTACCTGTAATGAATAAAGATTTGAAAATAATACACAATTTTCTTCAATTCATTTTATGCACTTTCTCCAAGTTTCACTACTTGGAACCTCTCAGAAAAGGAGTTATAGCAAAATTGACATACCTTGTTGAATTCTGGTTTATTCTAGAGAACGAACTTGTAGAGCATGCCCCGCACAAAATATTTTTTGTATAGATCTGAAAATGGTACAAAGAATAATACAGACTGTACACTAACCAATACATTTGGTCTTACTGAATTTGGATTTGTTATGAAGAACTTATGACGTTTTTACCCGAAACACTTGTTTTAGACTAATTTGAAGACTAGCCACAAACCCTATTTTCCACGAAGTGTAACTCCAAAAATACAACGACCCACAAGATGAAATTTTTATCACATCTACTTGGATATGTTTCATCAACGACCTCTAGATGTTGCGATCTAAATAATTCTAGAAAAAAAGTTATTGCAAAAATGGTGAGATGACCTGTAAATAGCATACCTTAGAAAACATCATAAAAGAAATTTATCCTCCCTTGAATTTTGACCTTCTTTACTCCACCTTCCCTCTAAAATTTGCCTTAGATATCCTTTGGTTACCTCAGTGATTTGTAGATATTCAATATGCTCGAGTGTAATTAAAATGAGAGACCCTTGCCTCTTATTTATACTTTTATGTAGCTTCTTCAAGTGGTTATTTATACTTTTATATTTATACTTCACATGACCATAACTCTCTAACTATGAGGAGTTATGTAATGTTCCACATACCACCAAAAATGACATAACATGTTCTATACATCTAGAATAAAATACCATACAAGAAGATTGAAGAAATTTGAACATTATAGAATTGAAAACCTTACAGCCTTGAGCATTAATGTAGGATCCAACTTATAAGAAAATGTTTTGAGATTGAAGTGATTGCAAAGATAAGTATATAAGATACCTGAGCTCATTTAACTTTTGTATTATTATTCCTGGACTTAGAAATGTTTAAACACTTCGTTATATTCATTTCCAGACAAGAATCTGGGTTATTTCCTCGACTTGAATTCAAGCCAAACCAAAGAATTTTCCTATTCCATGATTTATTACAATAAAAGCAACTAGGTTACATGCGATTCAAAATCTTAACCAATACAAATACATTCCTAAACAGATTTCTAATGACTATGACAGAATTATAGCAAATTCTGAATACAACATAAAAATTTAACTAAAATTTCAGATCTATATTCTGGATTTTTTGACAGATCTGTAAGCACACCTCCAACACAAAATAAAATTTAACTATGATCGTAAGAGAAATAGACTTCATATTTATGAAACTTATTTTTGCGAAATATCTGAGAGTGCAAAATTTTATGTTCTTAGCAAATGATTTAGAACTTATTTGAGACAAATAACCTCTTGCCCTTGTCAACCTCCATACATAAACGCAGCAACAAAAAATGCATGGAGCCCGGAGAAAAAGTAAGAGCCGTGTTCCTTATGTTGTTTGCGGTCTACTGTCCGCGCCCGAAAAAGAAAATCAATTATGCTGTCCGCGGTCTACTATTGTTGCGGGCCTTCGCCTGTGCTTTACACTAACGCGCCATAACTTGACTGCTCCATCAAGTCCTCCAGTAAAAAGCATAGCTTCATTTTCTTCGTCAAGGGTGGAAACGATACATTTCACAGGGCCTCGATGGGCTCTCATCACTGTCGAAATGCAAGTATGCAAGCCGGAATCTATTGACCTGACCCAAGTACGAACAGTTGCATCAGCAGATCCACTGAATAACAGATTATTACCCCCTGTTGTCAGACATAGAATTGCATGCTGTGGGCCGCCTAGGATATCAGCCTGGCGCATTTGGCTGGAGGAGTATCGCTCTTTCTCCCAGCAAATTATTTGACCATTGGAAATTCCCACGTACAGAGCAGATCCATTACTGTTCAGAGCAAGAGCTTTTACGGGCCCCATCCCGTTTTCACCGCGATGGCCGCTCTCCCCGCGCAGGGTTGTCAAGAGCATGTGCGGCGACCGTCCCAAATTTTTTCTCCAGATCTTGACCGTGCAGTCATCTGATCCGGTGAAGAGAAATCCATCGGGGCCTACGGCAATGGCGTTGACCACGTCATCGTGAGCTTCGACTGTTTCAATGCACTTCAGATCTGATATTCTCCAGACCTTCACAGTCTTGTCCCACGACCCCGAATAAAGAAAATCATCGTGGTGGGCCAGCGAGGAAATGGCTGCGGTGTGCTTCATTGACTGATGATTTTCCCGACCGCGTTTGCATCCAAAGACATCGCGTTTTGTCTTCATCCAGCGATGTATAGTATCCATGAGGGTCGGTATCGTTGCTAGACGTTTGTGGACGCTGGGACTGGAACTCGACCGACACCACACCCGGATCTTATGGTCGGCATGGGCACTAAATACCTTATCGTCTGTAAGAACAATCGCCCTCACTTGACAAATTCCCGGCGAAGGTATCTCCAGGCTCTGATGATGTGGCTGTCGGAGCCTGTGTAAAGATTCCCATCTGCAAATGCCAGAGAGAATATATGGCCGCCGTTTTTCTGAATTTGGGCGGTAATTTTAAATGAAATAATTGGGTGAGATTCACTGCTCTCCCCCTGCTCCATTTCTTTAGCAGATGAAACCCTACCACCCAATATATAGTTTTCTGTAGTGAAGCTCGTCCTATTTGGGGCAAAATTAGCGGAGCTCAGCCTAGGGGGGACGCCATCCACATAACTCACCCTGTGTGGGGCGAAGTCGACAGAACTCAATCTGGATGGGGCTATATCTACAGAACTCATTCATTAGATAACGTCGTGATAATGAGAAGAGTTTTCAGAAACTCCAGTGATTCATTAGCCAAAGAAGACTATGGTCGTTTCATTTTGGATGCCGAAATCGATCTGCCTTGCTCTCCATCGGATCTAAGATTTGCGGCCATTTTATAAATAAAAAAGCATCTAACACCTAATTACACATCTCAAGAAAATACAGTATAACAGGACATACCTACCTCAGTGGATGTTCCCATTCTCGAATGGACAGTGGGATGCAAAATCCTGAGATCGTAGCGGGGTATCAATCCTCAGATCCTATATACATTTATCCTGAGATGATAGGGATATCAATCCTCGGCTCCCTTAAAATTAAGAAGATCTTATATTGGAAAGTGGGATATATAGGATATATATCCTGAGATGATAGGGATATCAATCCTCGGCTACTTTAAAATTATGATAAGGTAATTTGTCAAACAAAAATGAAATGTTAAGGTCACTCAACTATTTTTAAAAAGTGGTCAAATGTCTTTAAAAGTGATTTTATTAAGTATTTGGAGAAAACAATTAAATTTGTACTATATTTAAAAATAACTTGTTAAACAAGAATGTCTAAAACACCAAATTATCTTGAAAAAATGGTTAAAGTTAAACTATATTTAAAAAGTAACTTAAAAAAAAGAATGTTAACATCCTCAATTATCTTGAAGAAATAGTCAAAGTTGAGTTGTATATTTAAAAAGTAACTTTTCAAAGAAGAATGTTAACATCCTGCAATTATCTTGAAGAAATAGTCAAAGTTGAACTGTATTTAAAAAATAACATGTTAAGCAATAATACAAGTTGGAAGATATCTAAAAATAACATTTCAATCAAGAATGTTGAATGTTGAAGACATCTAACTATATTTTAAAAATGGTCAAAGTTGAATTGTAAACATCTCTAAAAGTGATCTCAATAAGTATTTGGAGAAAACAACTAAATTTGTGCTATATTTAAAAATAACTTCTTAAACAAGAATGTTGAAAACACCAAACTATCTTGAAAAAAGGGTCAAAGTTGAACTATACTTCAAAATAAACTTTTCAAACAAGAATGTTAACATCCCCAAACTATCTTGAAGAAATGGTCAAAGTTTATTTGAATTAAAAAAATAAAATGTTAAGCAATAATAAAAGTTGGACTATATGTAAAAGTAACATGTCAATCAAGAATATTGAAAACACTCAACCATCTTAAAAAAAATTCAAAGTTAGAAATGTTTTTTAAAAAAACTTATCAAAGTAATACGTTAAGATGGCCTAGCTATCTTGACAAATTGGTCAAAGTTGAATTGTATTTAAAAGATAAAGTGTTAACTAAGAATGAAAATTGGAAGATGTTTAAAAGTAACATGTGGAAGAAGAATGTTGAAAGAACTCACCTATCTTGGATAAAAGGTCAAAGTTGATCTATATTTAAAACAAAACATGTCAAAGCACCCACTTATCTTGGAAACATGGTCAAATTTAAGATACAAGGTCAAAGTTGAATAGTTTATCCAAGACTGGGCATCTTTATGCCATCCTCACTTGAGTCGATGGTGGTTATGACTCGATTTTAAAACAATTTTAGGAAGCCTATTGTCTTCCATGTTGTTTAACTTGCTCTTATACATTAGGTATCTAGTAATAGCCTTGCTCTCAATGGGGAAGAGTCTTGTTTCTAAGAGATGGATGGGATAGGGCGTATTTCCTTTAGTTTTGAGATTATAGGTTATAAAATTCTTTTTTATTTGCTCTATCTTTCTCTGGGATTCACGAGAGATACTACAGCCCCAGAATTCACATCCATAAAGAATAACAGGTGTAACAAGATTCTCAAATAGAAGTTTCTTCATATCCCAACTCCAAAGCTCAACTGATTTACAATTGTTTTCAAGCCCATAATAAGATTTCCATCCCCCAATAATCTTTTTCTCAATGCTATAATTCCAATTGAGCTTGTGGTGAATATCAATTGCAAGATATTTGTATGAAGTCACTTCCTCCAAGTTGTTGTTTTCGGATACGAAGGTATCATAAGGGATCTTATTGGATTTAATAATCATAACCTTAGTCTTATCAATATTAACAATCATACCCATATTTGAGCAAAAATCCTTGAGGATTCTTAGTTGGTTTTCAAGATCATGGGGACTCATTTCCATAAGAATGATATCATCGGCATAAAGATGAATTTTGATGACTGTGCTACTGAGAGTAGGGTCGACACAACCTGCTTTTTCCAAGCAATCTTCTAACTTGTCAATGTATATGCCAAAAAGGGTAGGGGACAAGGGACAACCTTATTTGACTATGATATTGCAGTTAATCTCTTTTGACCAGCCCTCAGTGTTTTTAAACTTAGCAATAACGTTCTCATACATCGTTATTGCAACATCTCTTAACTCGAGAGGCACTTTTATCTCTTCCG
>JASDQU010273307.1:531-15261 GCA_032191745.1 Picea mariana
TCTATATGCATTTGATTAATATATTCCAGATATTTTGGATTATTTGGGCATGAAAAACTTTGTTCATCTCATTTGGTATTAGAGCGACGTCTAATCTCGACCTTTGGCCATCTAAACTTTGGTTAAAATTATGCTTCCTTTGGAAAAATATCTATTGGTTGTTAACTGCAACTATAATACTTCTTAGATTTTCTCTGAAAATCTCGTGATTGACCATAATTGGCCCTTGGCCATTTGAAGTCTAAAATTTTGGCCGCGGAATACAATATTGAAGAAAAATAAACTGTTACCCAAAAATAAAATAAAATATAAAAAAATTAAGAAAAAAAGGTATGGAGATTCCTTCCACCTTGCATTGATAAGAACATTGAAAAGAAAAAAGTGTAAAATAATTGTTCAAATTAACACAAATTTTCCTGTAAATTCAAGGTCTCTTACTTCAACACAAGAATTAAGTATCTCTATGGTGGAAATTCATGTACAATAAATTTTTGAACAAGAAGTTTTAGTTTCCATATAAAAGAAAGAAAAAAAGAAAACACACACACACACACACACACGCACATATGGAAAAATAAAAAATATATTTTTTTCGATTATAAAGAAAAATAAAGGAATACAAACAAAATATTATTACCAGCCATTGCATACACCAATATCCACCATTTACAACCGTGCAACCACAAGTTATTATGTACAACATCAAGTTATTATACAAAAAGCTGTGACCTTTGTTAAAACAAAACACAAAGGAAAAAAAAACAATTAACTTCTACATTATATTAATTTTAAAGAGTGAAGAATATATGGTGAAAAATATAAAAGGAGGATATATAATAAAAAAGTCAAAAGTTTTAATTAAAAAAAAAAGAAGTTTTTTTAAAAGTTCACAAATTCCGTGAGTTAAGGAAGGAGTATAAGTTCTTTTGGAAAGTTTGAAGGTAATATTGAATTATTTTTCATTAATCACATAGGAAATAAAAGAAGAAATATAAAATCACTATGGTAAAGTAGAAGAAAATATTCAAAATTATCAAGGATTGTTTTCTTAAAAGAGTATAAAGGAATATTAGACGAATATATCTATTAAGTCAAGAAGCTTAAGTCTTATTATTATTAAAGGGATATTATAATAATTATAAGGTCAATTCAAATTAAAAGATGGATTTTAAGGAAGGAATATTTTTTGGTAAAAATTATTTAATTAGATGCATCATATTATTGCTATTTAGACGAAATATTCAAGAAAAGGAAATTAGCATCCACATTTGTCCACATAAGAAGAAAAATCACATTAGTATCGATTTGGAAAATCAATTAATAATTCCAAAGACAAGTGTAATCGAAAAAAAAAAAGACCTTTTTGGAAATAAATATGACATCAATGACTTATCGTTGACACTCGAATATTATAAACTCATATATAATTTTGAGGTTACAACTATATATGAAAAAGAGGTTGATATAATCATCGGTTCAAATTCATTAGAGACGTTGGGTAGCTTAGTATTATAATTTGAGAATTTTTTTTAATGTTTTCCCTCCAAAGAAAAAAATAACATTACATGATGTCTCGATGAAGTTAGAATCAATATATACATCAAAATATCTTGATTAGATCTCCAAAATTCTATTTCGGATAAACAACAGTCAATAATTGAGATCCAAAAAAAGTGTGACAAAATTATCATCTAAAGAACCATAATCAAAGTTTAGTTACACAAATCAAGAAGTTTAAGAATGAGAAGAAATCACAAAAGGAAAGGCTATAAAAATTCTATAGTATAGAAGCAATGACTAGTGAAGAAACAATACTTGAACCTATTAAAATCAAGAATCTTCCGGTTAAAAAAATGCGTACCTCTGAGAAGGGAATAAACACCGATCTAGTTGAATTACCAATAGTATCTAGAGTTAAAGAGAGATCCAACAAACAAGATTGAAAAGAGATTTGGGTTCCTTATTGTCATCTGAATCACAAGAGTCGTTACGACCAAAAGTAAAGTCAAGAGGAACATGAACAATTTTTTTTTTACCGAAAAATAAACTACAACATTGTAAAGGAACAAAGACAAAATCAACAACTTGTATGGAAGCATGAAATGAGAATCCCTGTCAAAACAATCAATAATCAAACAGTTCCAATGAAGGTATATTTGGGATGGGTCACTCCCCAAAAGATGAAACACATCAGTTTAGAAATTCAAAGGTTATATCATCTTGTTTTGTCGAGAGTCACAACTACAAGCAAAAAATATCTGAGAAGACTTCGAGTGCTAGAACAAAAGTTAAAAGGGAAGCCTTCCAATGATTATGCTTTTAGGAAAAATCATTTTCAAGGGGAAGACAATGTTATGAATAAAAATATACATATAAAATGGATATTAATAACATAATAATTAAATGATAATTAATAAATAATAATTATTAATAATGAAACGACATGTCTCAAAGGACATGAAAATTGGTTAAGGGCACCCCTGCATGGGTATATAAGAGAGCCCTCATTATCATTTGTAATCATCGTACTATTCATTATTATACATTATATATCTATCTATCTATCTATCTATCTATCTATCTATCTATATATATATATATATATATATATATATATATATGTGTGTGTGTGTGTGTGTGTGTGTGTGTGTGTTAGTATGGATTTGATTACTATATTCCATATATTTTGGATTATTTGTGTGTGACGAACCTTGTTCGTCTCAGAGACAGGAAGATAGAACAAATTTCCAACAACGGTCACTTGAGGCATTCTCACAGTTGTTAAGACAACACAAACATATGAATGGTGCAGGTCAAGGTGGACCTAGTGGATCATGTTGAAGTGACATAATGCACTCTGAGAATAGAAATAACCACACTCCAACTCAGAGGAAGAGATTAAATAATCCTAGGCCTTTATTAACATAGTTCCTGACAAGGAGGCCTAAAAAAGGAAAGGAGCAACCAATTTAGGGGTTTGATATTAACGTCTCATTCATAGAGTACTAGATGATAGATGCATACATCCATGAGAATATTTCCTATAAAGAATTCTGTGAACTCAAACATAAGTACATCCCAAGGGAGGGGAACAGAGGAACACAAAGCCCACATAATTTTGATCTCGTGCACAAGGTGGGAAGGTTGACTATTCCACCCTTTGATGGATAAACAAAGAGTACGGCCAAGGCCTGGGTACATAAATTAGACACATACCTCCAAATCAACCCAATGTCCGAATTAGAAGCAATTCAGTATGCCACTCTTCCCTTTGAAGGAGAAGCTCCAGAATGGTGGTACCATGGGCTGGTGACATTAGGGCATTCGAAAATCACTTCATATGTGGACTTCACTCTGAGATTGATGGATAGGTTTGACCAAAAGGACCCTGAAATACATTTCATGGAATTTCCACAAATAAAACAAACAGGAACACCATAATCATACATTGCATAATTTTAGAGAATGGAAGTTATGGTGTTAGATATCTCTCAGTATAGGTTGGTGATGTTATTCATAGAAGAAATGGCTAAACCCTTGAGAGTATTGGTGAAGGAATTTAGTCTAACCACATTGTAGGAGGCCATCATGATATCCTAGGATATGAAGGACACAACCAACAAGAAGGATATGAAAAAATCCTTCATCCCTCAAGGAGGAAAGGAGACCAAATTTCCCTAGAATTCATGGATAGGGAAGTAAATAATTGATGAGGAGACTCAAAGAGAAACAAGGAGGAATAATCCTTGTTTCAACTACAACGATCTATGGGAACTAGGTCATAGATGTATGGGAAAGGGTAAAGTTCATTATATTGAGGTAGTTTCTGATGAGAAGGATGACGATGATGACGAAGGTATTGGACATGATAGTAGTGATCCCTCACTGAATATAGAATGGGTTCCATTAGAAGGTATCCCTCAGGGGGTAACCATTTCCATACGTTCATGAGTCTCTAAATACCTTTCGGATTAGAGGCATTATCCAAGGGAAGAGAGTTACGACATAAGTGGATGGTGGAGTTACCCATAATTTCATTGATGTGACATGTGTCAACTAAAGGAAGATCCCTTCAGATCATTTCAATGGATTCAATGTGGTAGTAGAAGATGGGTACAACATGATGTGCACTCAGAGGATTCGAGGACTGTAATTAACCTTTGGTAACTACACATTGACCGATGATGTTTACATCGTGGATTTAGCAGATACTCATGTGGTGTTAAAAGTTTAGTAGCTATACTCTTTGGGGGATATTCCAATGAATTATAAGGAAATGAGAAAGGAGTTCCAGGACAAGGATGCAAAGTGATTTTTCCTGAGTTGTATGTCAATAGGTTCCCCCTGGATCTTTTCTAACCAGTGCATGGAGGCCCTTTTTAGATGGGGGGACGTGGATTTCACAACAAAGTTCTTGATCACTATGGAGAAGCCATCACATGAATGCCGACATTACCATATGGATAACAAGACATTGTTGGGAAAGCATGCGAGAGTGTTTGAACCATTGCCAACAAAGAGACCACTAGATATAGGATTTGAGCATGTCATTGAGATAGAAGAAGTGTCGAAGCTCGTCATCACCACTCCCTACAGGAATCCCAAGATATTCAAGGATGAAATAAAGAAGGCCGTAAAGGATTTACCATATATGGGACACATCTGACCTAGTTCTATTCCTTTCACTGCATTTGTTGTACTTGTGAAAATGAAATATTGTACTATGAGGATGTGCAGAGACTGCATAGAGATAAATAAAAATACCATCAAGAATTGATACCCAATACCCAGGATTGATGAGTTCATCAATGAACTGCATGGGGCATTTTATTTCTCAATGGTTGATACACGATTGGGGTACCACCAGATTTGGGTCATGGAAGACGATATACATAAAAAAACATTCATGTTTCAATATGGGCACTACAAGTTTTTAGTCATGCCCTTCAGTTTTACTAATGCACCAACTACCTTTCATTCATGCATGAACGATATCTTCAACAAACAATTGAGGAAATTTTTACTCGTGTTCTTTGACAATCTTCTCATCTATAGGAGGACATGGGAAGAACACATGAAGCATGTGGACTAGATTCTCACCATTATGGAGGAACAATCATTTTTTTCCAAGGAATCAAAATGTGAGTTCGGGTTGACAGAGATCCTCTATCTAGGGAGTGTGATTGGTGTTGAGGGGGTAAAAGTGCAGAAGGAAAATATACAAACCATATTAGACTGGCCCACTCCCATATCACTCACGAATAAACGATGATTCTTTAGGATATGTAGTTACGAAAGGAGCTTTGAAAAAGGATTTTTGCAATTAGAAGCATCATTGACAGATCTCACAAAAAGGGGAATTCCAATGGTTATAAGAGGCACAATTGGAATTTGAAAAAATGAAGAAGGTAATGAGCACTTTCCCATATTATCACTACCAAAATTTACACAACCTTTTGTCCTAGAATGCAACGCATCAAGTGGAGGGATAGGAGCAGTATTGATGCAAAACCAATGTCTGATCACCTTCGAGAGTAGAAAGATAAGGGATTTTAAAAGCTCTATAGTATCTATGACAATGATATGTTGGACATGATGCATGCATTGGCCAAATTGAGACAGTACTTGGTAGGATGACGCTTCATGGTTAGGACAGACTACAACAGCTTGTGATATTTCTTGGAGCATAGGGACCTGGATGAGAGACAAGAAAAATGGGTGAGTCAGGTACACGCATATGATTTTGGCATTGAGTATGTAAAGGGGAAGAATAATTTAGTTGCATATGCCTTATCTAAGAATCCAACAACCTTCTCCATGTCAGAGATTTTAACAGACTGGAAGTCCATCCTCTTGGTGGAATACTCCAAGAATAATTTCACTTGTGACTTGATGGAGGGAATTATTCAGAATGATATGTACAGGATAGTGGATGAAACCATATTTACAAGGAAAATATCTATATTGTCCCTAATTCCATGGTCAAGGATAAGATTTTGAGGGTAGCACATGAGACAACACTAGTAGGGAACTAGGGGTATCTAAGGACCTATCGACAAGTAAGGGAGATATTCTAATGGAAAGGTCTCAAAGGGGATCTACTTTATCATGTAAAGGAATGTGTGACATCCCAGTAGAACAAGTTAGAGTTCACACATCTTTAAGGACTACTTCAACCATTACCGATTCCAAAACATAAATGGGAAAACATTTGTATGGACTTCATCATAGGATTACCAAAGGTGTAGGGTAGAGACTATATTTATGTGGTGGTGGATAGATTGATTAAGTATGCACACTTATTTTCCTTTCCTACATATTATAGAGAATCACGGGTAGTAGATCTGATCTTTAGGGAAGTGTTCAGAATCCATGGCCTATCATGGAACATAGTCAGTGACCGGTATAACAAGTTTCTTAGTGCATTTTGGCGAAAATTGTTTAGGTTATCCAGAACATAGTTGACACCTAGCTATCATCCCCAAACAGATGGGAAAACTAAGATAGTGAATAGGTGGGTAGAAGGGTACCTAAGGAACTATGTGTCAGGAAAAAACTGGGGATGGATAAAATGGTTAAATCTAGGAGAGAACTGCTACAACACCACTTATCACATGTCCATCGTGATGATCCCACTCAGTTCATTGTATGGATATGATGATCCATATTTTTTGGATTTGGAATTTGGAGAGAGTACTGCTCCTAAGGCCAAGGACTAGTTACAGTAAATCTAGTACATCTTAAGAGCCATAAAGGTGAATCTACAGGCCACTCAGAATCAAGACAAAATGTATGGAGATAGAGAAAGGGTAGAATGAAACTTTGAGTTTGGAGATCTTGTATTTCTTAAATTTCATCCATACATAAAGTCGACACTGAAGAAGAGTGGTGTAGAGAATCTCAAGCCCCAATTTTACGGACCATACAAAGTGATCAGGAGAGTTGGGGAAGTGGCATACAAGATGGAGTTGTCAGAGGGAAACATGATCCATAACACCTTCCATGTATCCTTCCTCAAGAAGGCTTTGGAATAGCAGTTCATCGATTCAACAAATATTCCTCTTCTAAATGAGGAAGGGAAGTTGGTTCTAGCTCCCAAGAGGATATTTGATGCCAGGGAATGAAGACTTAGGAGTAGGGTCATTCAAGAGTATTTGGTTTTATCGAGAGGATTTCCCACAAAAGATTATACATGGGAGGGGGAGCATATTTTAAAACACCCTGAGATAGAATTTCTTGAGGATAACAAACTTGCAAAGAGAGGATTGTAATCTCACATTCCAAGTGATCGAGATGACTCAATAGCCTATACAACTTCCAAGTAATTTTACCTAGGCAAGGAGGTGTCACTAGGTAAAATTATTGTCAAACCTTAAAAGTGACATTAAATAAAATAAAAAATTATATTTAATGGAATTGGAGGAAAAATAAAGTGAATATTTGATTTGGTCAAAATGGGAGAAAGATATAGAATATCTAAAGAAAGGATAAATAGAGAAGAAAACCTTCCCCTTGTCATTATGTTTTGATATCTTATTGACTGCTCTTGTAGCCATAATTTCCATTGGGGTCTTGGGAAAAAACCTTCCACTACATGTTTGATTTCAGTGGTGTCATATCCACCCTAGCTAGACAAGAGGGGGATTCATCTGAAATCTTCATTTGGGTTCATTGTCGGGCTTTTTTTCATTTGAGAGAGAATTTGAATTCAAGATCAGCTGGCGAAAGGGATTTTCTGAAAATGTTTGAGGAAGTTGTTCATGAGGACCACATGTGCAGGATTTCATACACCTAGAAAAGGAGGCGTCCCTGTGGGTTGAAATAGGGGTTTCCCATGAGGCCCCGCTAAAAATTATTTATGCGTTCCATGATGATGCCTATGAATCAGGGTTTGCAGTAGCTTACCGGATCAAGTTTGGGAAGAAGTCTGAAGAAATTGTAGGATCGAACACAGAGGAAACATCACCTGAGAAGAGTAGAGGAAGGATTGAGGAGCCTTGGGTTGTATATCTTGGCATCATTCTAGGTTCTATTGTGTTGTTTTGTAGTATTTTGTGATGCTACTTGGAATCCATTAACTTGTGAGTAGTAGTCTATAGTTGTTATTACAACCCTTAGTTATCATTGCATTGATTTTGGGGAACTTCCATCCATAATAAGATGCCATTGTTATCTGTCCCATTCTATGTGTAATTGGTATATGATCTATGTTTAAGCTACTATTTGGTACTTCCAGCAAACTGTTTGATAAAATCACATAAAGAAGAATAATAATTTTGGGTAATACACATATATTTCCCATCTATCCTATTTTGGAACATTACAATGTCCCCGTGGGTTGAACTAGGGTCATCCAGTGAGGCCTCATTAGAGATCATGGATGTGTCCCGTGAGGACCCCATTGAATCAAGGTTTGAAGTATCTCAACGGATCGGGTCTGGGAAGGAGTTTGGAGCAATTGCAACATTGTTGAAAGAGAAAAAGTCCCCTAAGTAGAGAAAAGGAAGGCTCGAAGAGCCTTGGGTTCCATTTATTGGCATTGTTCTAGGTTCTATTGTGTTGTTCTGTAGTAGCTTGTGATGATACTTGGAAGCCATTAACTTGTGTGCTTAGTAGTAGTTTACAACTATTATTACAACCCTTAGTTATCATTGTACTAATTTTGGGGAAATTTTATCCATAATAATATGCCATAGTTATCTGCCCAATTCTATGTGTAATGGATATATGATCTATGGTTAACCTACTATTTGGCACTTACAACAAAATGTTTGACAAAATCACATAAAGAAGAATAATAATTTTGGGTAGTACACATATGTTTCCCATCTATCCTAGTTTGGAACATTACAAGACCTTTGGGTGGACACAATTATACAATTGTGACTTTGAATTCGCTGCTACATATCATATCCTTAGTGTTGGAAAACAAGTTCTAGAATTCCACCTTGAGGATGCACTCTTGTGTTATCTTGCCCATATTTTTGTTCCTTTAATCGAGCATGAAAATATAATTTTGGAGGCATATTACAATCAGGTAGCAGGGCACTTCATGGTGAAGAAGACAACAGAAACACTTCATAAGAATTTCTATTGGCCGAAGATTTTACGTGATGTTGGCCAATACATTAGGTTATGCACTACCTATTCTATCACTAAGCCATCAATTAAGAAGCAGTGTGTTTACACTCCTATAACATACCCCTCAATAGCTCTATTACCCACAATCATTTTCAGGTGTGCTTATGGTTCCAACTATTGACCCACATTGATGCATCACTTCCTTTTCCATCTTCCCCAATAGAGTGTTGAGATTCAACAATAAGATCCTATTGAAAATTTTGTACCTACACTAGGATGGAGCCTCAAGCTATTTTTAGGTGGAATTCTATATTTAGATGATGAGAAAATTCTATTTATAGATGATGTCTATTTATAGATGGTGAGAGAATTTTATTTATAGATGTATGTTGACTATTATTATCCCTTAATAATAGTTGGACAATAAATATTAATCTATTCTCAATGAGCACTTAGAAATAGTTATCTGAAGTGGAAAATCAATTAGCTATAGGAAATTCGAGTTCAAAGGTTGATTGGTGGGACATGCAAGTCAATTTAGTTGTAACTGAGTGATTCAAATTTGTAACAGAGTTATATGTGTAGTTATGCTAGTTGTAAAGTAGTTTAACTCAGTTAAGTGAGTTAAGCTCAGTTGTACTAGCTGTAACTAAATGTACACTAGTGAGAGATCAGTGAATTAATTATTAATTAATTCACAATCAGTGGTCTCACATGCAACTGAAGATTTACCACTGTTAGCTACATGGATGTCAGATCCAGTGGAGACCCAGTTGAGATGAAGGTAAAGGGATAGTTTGACTATCAGTTGTGACATTAGTGAGTGAACTCATGAAACCACACACATAGTGGATGTGACCATGAGAAATGTGCGACCTAGGCAAGAGGAATTCATTCATTGCAGAGATTTCCATTAGCAGGGATTGCGCAGAGGAGGAAGGTTGTCTAGAAGCAGTAAATTTGCACATGAATTTGTCAATTTTTGTATGACAGTGTGAGAGGATTGTATATTGTACTAAGAGCAATTGGATTAGAGTTTTTTATGATATTGTTTCATGATCCATGATATATACATAATATATGATAGTGGGGTTTTTAGCTTTATGCTTTCCCAGTAAAACATTTGTGTTATGTGTGATTGATCTTTCTTCTTGATATTGCAATTGGCAATCGTGTTTTAAATTCTGCAAGAATATTAGTAGAAGGGATTCTGTATTTAACAGTGGCATATAATTGTTAGATCAGGAGAATTCAGGCAATACATAATTTTTATTGAAAATTTCTACATAGAGTCCTATAACACTCAGACCAAGGAAGACAGAGAAACCAAATTCATTGAACAGATCCAACACCTCCAAAATCAGGTTCATGATATCTTGGGGAATGCCATTGCCAACTATAAACAACAGCATGAACATAATTAGGTCGCTCAGAAGTTTTAGGTTGGTGAACAAGTGTGGTTGCATTAGTAGAAATAGTTCCCCACAGGCCCCCACGAGAAGCTTAGACCATTCCATTATGGGCCTTACACCATCACCAAGTCTGTGGGTGACAATGGTTTTCAATTGAGTACTTCTCCTTTCCTTCTCTTGCACCCAGTATTTAATGTGGAGCTGCTTCACCCATATATCCCATGTCTACTGGACACCTTGGAGATGGCTAAGAAATTTACCCATTTAAAACTCAACCCTGAATGCATTGCACATACTCTGTGGATCATATCATGGAAACCAAGATGAAATATTCCCACCTACAAAACATACAACTCTATCGAGTTGTCAAAGCAAGAGAAGTACTTCAACAAGGCAACTAGCTCACCAAGTGTTCACATTCAACAAACGTTTCCACATATCCTGAGGGTTCTTGACACAATGGGGATCATTGCATCCTAAGGGGGGATGATTAATCCAGGTGGATATTGGTGGAAACCTACGTCTTCCACTAACTCATCATGGTTCTTTATATTGGTGGTTTTTGTTGTGATTTTTGGGTCCTAAACTTCTGGTGTTGTTTGGATACCCTAAATGATATTTTTTGGCCATTTCGGGGGCTTTGTATTGCCATGACACGCCCAAGCATTGCCAAAAATTGTACTTCTTGATTGGATCTTTCCAGCGAGCTACTAAATTCCCAAAATGAATATTATATGCAAAAGTTGAACCCCCAAGAAGTTGATGCATCAACTAACCATCTTGGGGCCTGCAAACCTTTTGGTGCTTCACCACCTAGGGTTAGGGTTTTGGGCCTTTAGGGATGTTTCTTTTTTTTAACAGGCCATTCTATTGGCCCATTGTATTATCTTGGTGCGAATGAGCGCAATCCACATCTCTTTCTCTTCAGAAATAAGATACCACAATTCTAGCTAGTTTGTGTTATATAGTATTTTGGTATTTTATTCATTAATATAAGTTGGGTTTCATTGTATTTCTATGTTCTCTAATAAAATTTTGTTTGTATCTCATTTATTTCTCAATATAATCTAGATTAACAAGTTCCTAGATATCCATGGACTTCCATTCTATTGAAATCCCCTACATAAGAAATTGGGGAAAACCTACAATTTCCACATTATGTATATGAGGAGTCATGTGAGATCTTTCACAAAAATGAGTGATGGAGCCAAGGATAACTTGCGAACATCCACTAATAATTTGAAGGGGAAAATTCATGTTTTGTACGATGTCATCATTTGTAGTGGAGGGTTGGAAAGTATCCTTGGCTTCATATCTTGTCATTCTTCTCATGCCAAACCTCATATGAGATTATGATATTATATATAGATGAATCCATTACTTGGCAGAAGAATAATAGTATGAACTTCTCTTAATTAATATATATTTATTATTCCTATTTTGTTTGAACATGATCCTATTAAAATTTGTGAGGTTTTATACTATGTGGTTATGGGTGTTTTTTCTAAACAATAACTAAAGTAAGTTTTCACTAATTAGAATAATTAAAATATATATATATTTTGAAAATTTGTGAGTATCATGTCAATCATCAAGTAATATTTTACTATTTTCAAATAACTTAAATATCAAATCTTATTAAAACACATCCTATCATGAAACAAATAAATTTAATGATACTTAATTAATTAAAAATAATTTTATTATTTTCATTCATATATAATTTATATAAAATTCACTTAATTTCTTATAAATATAAATTATTTCTTTAAAAAAATCAACAATGAGCCAAATAATTTAATGATACTTAATTAATAAAAAATAACTTTATTATTTTCATTCATATATAATTTATATAAAATTCACTTAATTTCTTATAAATTATTTCTTAAAAAAATCAACAATAGAAAAATATTATTTTTATACAAATAAATCATGATAAAAAAAATATTATTTTTCTACAAATAAATCACAATAATTTTTTTTGAAGTAAATATTATTTTTTATTTTAATAATAAATATATATTTTCCTACCTTTCTTTATAATAAAGTCAATTTATTTTCATTCATTTTTAATAAAATATTATAATTGGTTAATATTTTCATTACTTGAAAATGAATTGACATTATATTATGAAATTATGAAAGTGATTTAACTATGAAAACATACTAAGAACCAAAACATTGAAATTATTTTTTAATCATTGAAGTCCAATTAAAATGAAAAAAGTGATTAAAAATATGGAGCGGAACAATTTTTTTTTATGAAAATAAGTTTTTATATTTTCTTATAATAATTATATTATTTGTATATTTTATAAGAATGTTAGGTAGATTTCTTCAATAATCATCACATTTTTATATTTTCTTATAATAATTATATTATTTGTATATTTTATAATTATTTGTATATTTTATAAGAATGTTAGGTAGATTTCTTCAATAATCATCACATGTATTTAATGTTTTGTTTCTAAGTGAAACATGGTAAATGATATTTAAATAAAACACATGATAGAAAGATAAAAATTAGAAAACATAGAAACCCTTTTTCTCTTGCTCCAATTATGTGCTTAAAAATTTAATAAGATATATTTTGTGTTTATATCATTTACATATTATATGGTTTGATTAAACTCACATGACTTGAGTATTATCATTATAAATATTTTTTTACAATTTATACATAATTTACATGTATTTAATGTTTTGTTTATAAGTGAAACATGGTAAATGATATTTAAATAAAACACATGATAGAAAGATAAAAATTAGAAAACATAGAAACCCCCTTTTCTCTTGCTCCAATTATGTGCTTAAAAATTTAATAAGATATATTTTGTGTTTATATCATTTACATATTATATCGTTTGATTAAACTCACATGACTTAAGTATTATCATTATAAATATTTCTTTACAATTTATACATAATTTACAATGTCTTGATCATATTGTGGAGGTTGTATCACTTAGTAGTAAATAAATTTACCTCAACTATGTGCCTAGTAATTCACTAATTAGACTTGTTTTATAATTATATGGTTTACACATTGAATCCCATCATTATAAATACTTGTTTACAATTGATAAATAATCTGATTTCATACCTTCAGATTTACCTCAACTATGTGCCTAGTAATTCACTAATTAGACTTGTTTTATAATTATATGGTTTACACATTGAATCCCATCATTATAAATACTTGTTTACAATTGATAAATAATCTGATTTCATACCTCCAAAGGGTCAAATCACATTTAATTTTATATATCTAAAAGGTCAAACTGACGATATTACATGGAGGTATGAGACAACTATTTTCTATATCTTTGTTATTAGGATTTACCTATACAAAAATTTATCTTCTCTCATTCACTTTGCATGCAAGGAAGAACTTTCAAAGAAGGAAGTGAGAAAATAAAGAGGAGAATGGAGCTTATTTTCATAACAATACTTTCTTAAATAAGAAATACATTATCAAGTCTTTATAATATTTTACTTCCACATGGTTAAATAGATGTGAGACCCGAGGCCTCTTCCATCCATGGTAACCTATTGTTTGTCTCTCACCATTTGTTAGAAAATATTAACATAAAGAGCTAAGGTAATATTAAAATAATATTAAAATAAAATCAACAATAAAAAAAATCATAAATTTAATAGATATTAATATCAATAGTGATTCAAACTCATCCTTAATCTTATCCATTTAAAGTAACACTCAAAAAAGATTGAGGTTTCCACTCCTCTTCTAATAATACTCCCTTTGTCATGAGGATATGTGAATCACATCATTGGTCACCCCAAACCATCTTCATTGCCCGTGACCCTATTTGAGACATATATGCTATGATATAAATACAATATTTTTATCTTAAAAACTAATTCACATTTTTTTTTACTGTGGGTATAACATCTTCATGGCCTCTCACTCTACTTCAAGCATATATGTTATAATATAAATACATAAATTTTCTTTTAAAAACTAATTTACAATTTTTTGTGTGGATAATTCATAATCACCATTGACTCAAGTAAGGATGGCATAAAGATGTCTGGTCTTGGTTAAACTATTTAGGAATCATAGAAGAAACCATTTTGCAGAATACATATACTATTAAAAAAAACAACGTCAAATCCAAATTTAAAGAAAAAATGTGGTGTGATAAAGAGTTAGAGGAAAAAAGAAAATTAAGGTATTATAAAGATGTAATCAACCCTAATCTAGAAGATC
>JASDQU010273311.1:603-14613 GCA_032191745.1 Picea mariana
GACAAGCCCTGGCTGCCACAAAACCTTTGCCTCCCATACATTTCTATATGTCACTTCGTTCAGATCCAAATTCATACTCTGAGGCTACTGGAAACCCACTTTGGAAGACTGCCATGGATGAAGAGTACTCTGCTCTTATGGACAACAACACACGGGACTTGGTTCCATTTCCGAAAGGAAGAAATCTTGTTCGATGCCGATGGATATATAGAAAAAATATTGCTGCATATGGTGATATCAGCAAGTAAAAATCTTGACTTGTTGCAAAAGGATACTCACAGGTACATGGTATAGACTACACAGAGACATTTGCACCTGTTGCAAAAATGGACTGCATTCGACTAGTTTTGGCCATTGTCGCTTCTCGCAGATGGGGAAGTTCATCACATGCATTATGTCTACGAGATGATATGTGACCGAGTCATTTCACTGCAGTACTGCCCCACATAGTAGCAGGTTGCAGACATCTTCACCAAGTCCTTCACTGAAAAGAAATTTTCAAAACTGAGAGCTATGCTTGGAGTGGTGGAGACAACTGAGTAGGTAACTTTTGGCCACTCAATTTTTTTTTTCCTCTTTTTTCTTTGGGCGGGGGTTTCCCACAAGGTTTTCCCTCTTTCCTCTTTTCATGAGGAATTCTTTTATGTAATGAGTACCTAAAATGGCCAAGTTGTTGGGACTCAATTTTTTTGTCATTACAGTTAGGCTTAAGGGGGGGTGTTGGAACATATCCCTAACTTACATTAGTTTATACCTAGATTAGACTCATACATCTTGGTTAATACATTCATTTACACTTTATTTCACCTAATATTTCCACATAGAGAAGAAGGGCGCCTCATCCCTAGATTTTAGGGAAAACTGCTAATTTTAGATCAAGACTCAACTTCCGGTTCTTGATTTTCTTGATTTTCTTGATTTATTCATGATTTATTCCAACTCCCCCATGCAAAAACTAATATATTATTGGGGAATGCACACCTCCTCTTTGAGTGAGATATTTATTCCTTAATTAATTATTTTTTCCATTACTATTATTAGTAACTACTATTTCGGGTCAGTTAAGTGAGTTGGAACTGCTTCTCTTGTTAGTTAAGTTAGCTTAAGTGAGATAATGTGCATCACTTAAATATTTTGGACATTAATGAGTGTGTGACATGTATCTTTAGTGGTCTAGGTCGAACTATGTGGTCTCCCTTAGCTTATGACACCTATTTTGGCTATTTCTAGCTTTTTTTTACTAGAATTTCTATGTTGGAAATTCTATATATTCACCTCCTCTCTTCTTTTTTAGGATGGTTACTCATGTATATTCATTATTTATTAATATAATTCTCTGATTTATGGAGCAAAAAAATTCTCTCATCTCTTGAATATCAGCAAATTGCATGTGTTCAATTTAACTAGAATTCTAGATCTATCAGGGTTTCTACATGAATTCTATAGAAAGCACTTCAGATTTCTTCTGCAAAAAATACACACAAGTATTCCTTGAAAAAAATCAATGACAGTGATCCAAAAATGATGTAGAGAAGGATAAGAACAACTCAAAACTCGCAGAGGCAACTCAGGAAGCTCATAATGGCTTTAGCAGATAGAGAAAGGGAAAAAAATCAAAGTTCCCAAACCTCAGTGAAAATGACACGATCGCGAAGAGAGCGTCACAAGAATTCTAACGATGTAAATGGAACGTCAAATAGAGTTACAGATTGAAATATATTTATGGTCAATGTTTGGTCAACCTAGCCTAGTCAGCAGGGGATGAGTCAGGATTCGTACTATTGACGTTGGCATTCATACGGATGATATCATCATTGTGAAATACATGTGGAAAAAGAAGGAAGGTGACACGTGGCATGATGATATCAACATGATGTCAGAATGGTGAGTGGAAACACTAGAGGCTTCCACGTGTCACCCAGTTTTGGCATTTTTAGGTCAATCCGTGGACCAATCGAATCATACCACGTGGAAGTCCATACAATTTGCATGCTGATGTGGCACGACGATGTGTCATGATGACTTGGTAGAAGATGACATGGAATAGTGAGAGGCATCCACTTGGCCCAATTAGAGGTTGCCACATGATAGGTGGGAAATGCTCAATGAGAGCCTGTGAGAAATTTGAAAAAAAATATATCGTTGGAGGGTCCGCCAAATCTAGCGGACAAAGACAAACTTGGCCACTACTTAAATCGTTGGGATATGGGTTATCTCTATTGCTAAATATATCGAAAAAAAATATGTTAAATTTATATATTACAAAAATACAAACCCAAAAAAGGGAGGCCCGCGGGTTTGACCCCGGGACCTCCTCCTCCATATGCGCTGTAACAAATATACCCAAACCAATAGGCCATGGACCTTAAATTGTAACCAACACCAAAAAAATATATTAAATGTTGCATAATCCCATCCACAGAGGGAGAAACGCATACGGTGTGGTAGCTTGGGCATGAAAAACGATGTAATCTAGTCATTAATGCAGGTTGCAGAGAGGGAACAAAAATCGAGATGAACTTCCTCTTGGACTTGGGAGTGCCAAAGTCGGATCAAGACATGGAGATAGTAATTTTTTGGTAATTCGATGCCACAAATTCATTGGTGCTATCTATTTTCTGATCTGAGCATTATTTTTGTAGCTTGATTTCGGAATGAGGTATACTTATGTATTTTGCCAAATCCTTTTGTTGAGTTGATAAAAGAGCCTACCCATTTAAGAGCAAGACCTAGAGACGTATTCCACCAAGGACGAACTCCGTTATCAAGTTTTTTTTTCATATTTGATTCTTATTTCTCTTCATTTTTTATCTTTTCCTTCTTTAATGGTGCACATTAATTTATTCTCATTTAATGAAATTCTTTATAAGTCACTCGATGAAAAGATCTTGGATCATGTTGGTATCAGAGCAGTCGTCTTTGACATGAATTGTTGAGTGTGAATTCTTACTAGGGACAAACATAAGTAGGGTGAAGGAACTCTTAAGACTTTCAATCGTGAATTTGGTCATGCATCCCGAAGGAAGAAAATGGAAGAAGAGGACAAGCGTGATGAACAAGAGAAAAACTTTCACATGGTATTTTATCGCATGTCAGAAATGGTCAAACAAATGTATGGAGATTACAAGAAGAGGATGAAGAAGAAATGGAATAAAAAGGAATCACATGTAGATGATGATGCTTCGGTAAACTAAGGGGATTAAGGATATCCTCCTGAGCCTTCGTCTTCACCTTCACCTTCAAGTTCTAGTTCTTCTTCCTCTTAGCATTCTCATCGTTCTCATAATTCTAGCCATAAAGCCTCTTTTAAGAAACCATTATTAAAGATTGATGAAAAAAATTATTTACCTATGTTTAATGGAGATGCTAATCCTGAAAATCTAGATAATTGGATTTGATAGGTTGAAGTGTATTTTCATGTTCAATATATTGATGAAGAAGAAGTTAAAGTGAAACTAGCTTTTCTTCCATTGGAGGGCACCACTATTGTATGATGGGAGAGAAAGATTTAGGACAGAAGTAAGTGTGGTAATCTTCTTTCCTCATGGTCAGAATATAAATCAACGATAAGGAAAAAATTTTATCCATTAGGGTATTTACATAAAGCAATGATGGAATGACAAACCTTAAGGCAAAGTAAAGTTCAAACTGTACAAAGTTTCACAAAAGAATTTAGGAAGAAATCTTTTTCATTGAACATTCCATTGGATTCTTATGAAACTTTAATGAAGTATATTGGTGCATTGCATAGTTATATTCGTCATACTTTTCTCTTGTTTAACCCCACTAGTCTTGATGAAGTTTGTTTCAAGCCACTCACCTTGAGAACAGGGGGAAACATGTTCAAGAATATCCCATGAAGAAACCCTCCAATATCCCACATAAAAATTTTAAGAAGTTTAAAAGGAAGGACAAGAAGACCTCCATAGTGATGAGAGAAGGAGGAAATACATATTGCACTCATTACAAGAAAATCCATCACGATGAAGAAAATTGTTGGAAACTTCATCCAAAAAAGAAACTGAAACAGTTCAATGGAAAGGGGAAGACAAAAACTGTTGCTACAGTACAACAAGATCTTGGTTCCAATTCAAGAGATGAAGGAAATATCACATCGTTTGGAGTACAAGGTAAAGATTCTCTTGATGCTAGTTCAAGTTCCAACAATGAATCTCATGACGATGAATGAAAGATGAATGAATTATTTCACATAAGAGTTGTATCTAAACACACTAAGATAGATACATTATTTGATCTGGGTTCCCAGGTACACTTAATATATGAAGCACTTGTCAAGAATATGGGTCTTGAAATGAAACCACATCTGAAGCCTTATCCTCTTGGTTGGATATGTGATAAAGAAAAACTTAATGTCACCAAAAAATGTAGGGTCAGATTTGCTATTGCTGCAAATTTGATTGATGAAGTGGATTTGGATGTTGTACCACTTGATATATGTGGCATAGTGTGGGGAAGTCCTTATATTTATGATAGAAAATAATTCTTCTTTCGTCATGAGAAAAAATGACACCTTACTAAAGGGGCAGTGGAATACATTGTTAGAGCTCATAGCATGAGGGTAAATAAAACACTTGTTAGTGCAAGACAAATGAAAAGACTCATAAACACTAATAAGAGATATGTATGCATGGTCGTAAGATATAAATATGTTGGAACATCTGACACTTTCCAAGGATGTGAACCATCTCATAAAAAGGAATTAATTGATATTTTTTTCTAAGTATGATGATATTTTTTAAGAACCAGATGGATTACCTCCTAAGAGGGAAATCCAACATGAGATACATATTCAATAGGATTCTCCTCTTCCGAATGTGGTCATGTAGATGTCAGTTGTGGAGATGACAGAGATCAAGAAGCAGGTATAGGGCTTATTGGATTAAGGGGTCATTAGGCCTAGTTCATCTTCTTCTGGTTCTATGATCATGATGGTGCCAAAGAAAGATGGCACAAGGAGAATGTGTGTCAATTATCATGCCTTAAATAAACTCATGGTGAAAAAATTTTACCCTCTTCCTTGTATAGATGATTTACTTGATCAATTGAAGAATGTTGTTTATTTCACTAAGTTGGATTTGCGCAGTGGTATCATCAAATCAAGATCACAGAATAGGATGCATGGAAAAATACCTTTAAAACCAAATAGGGATTGTTTGAGTGGTTAGTTATGTCGTTTAGGATTTGTAATACTCTGACAACTTTCATGCATGTGATGAATGATGTATTCAGGCCTTTCCTAGATGACTTTTTCATTGTATATTTGGACGAGATTATTACTTTTAGCTGGACTCGGGATGAACATATGAGGCATGTAAAGAAAGTATTGGATACTTTGCAAAGAGAAAATTTGTTTGTAAAATTGTTTAAATGTGAATTTGGCAAGACTACACTTGTGCAGTTAGGTCATATTGTAGAGGACAATTAAAAATTGAACCTTTCAAAATTGATTTAATTGTAAATTTGCCTGAGCCAAAAAGTGTAACGGAAGTTCGAAGCTTCTTAGGTGCAGTCCAGTATTGGAGGAGGTTCATTTCCAACTTCTACTTTATCGAATCTCCTTTGCATGCCTTAACCAGTGTGAAGAACACTTTTCAGTGGGAAGGAAAGCAACATAAATCTTTCGACACTTTGAAGGAGAAGATCAATACCGCACCAGTATTGACATTATCGAATCTTCAACATCCTTTTAAGATCGATATAGATGCCATCATATACGCCATGGGTGCAATATTGATGCAATATCAGAATCCTATCTATTACCACTCTAAAACTTTTAACCAAGATGTTGTTAACAATCCTACATGTGATAAAGAGTTGTATGCATTAGTCCATAGCGTAAATAAATCAGAGCACTACATGTTAGGGAAGGAAACAATCATATGTACATATCACCAGCCCTTACAGTATCTCCAAGCACTCACCAAATTGCAACAATCTCGACATTATAGAAGGATGGGTTTTCTACAACAATTTCATTTGGTAATCAAGTACAAACAGTGTACAAGTAACAAGGTAGCCAATATGCTTTCTAAACCTCTTATTGATGCTTCTGTTATTTTGAAGAATACTTCTCTATCTCCTGATAGCTATGTAGAAAAATATGCCATTGATGAATATTTTAAGGATTATACGAGAAGCTAACCATTGGTGCACATGTAGAGAACTATTGTCTCCAGGGTAAACTGCTCTACCATCTTGGAAAGCTATTTAATCCTACAAGTGAATGAGTCCATGTAATACGAGAAGCTCACACTTCTCTTGTGTATGGGAATTTTGGGTTAGGAAAAACTCTGGCTCATTTGCATAGGTTTTGTGATTGGCCTCAAATCAAAGAAATTGTAACTAAATACGTAAAGGGGTGTGTGATGTTTTCTACTTGTAATCCCACTAATAGAAAACTGGGGATATAATCACCACTTCCTGTTCCATCCCATCCATGGAAAAGTATCTCCATGGATTTTTTAGGGGGGTTTACCAATGACCAAAGGGGGTCATGACTATTTTCATTTTGTAGTGGATAGGTTCAGCAAGATGTGTATCTTGATGCCATTTAAAAAGTAGATCATTGCTGAGTAGACTGTTAATATCTTCTTTGAGTATGTTTGGGTTCACTTTGGCTTATCCACATCCATTGTCTCAGATCAAGATACTCGATTCCTCGGGGACTTTTGGACTAGATTGTGGAGGATGATGGACACCAAATTGAAGAGGAGCACTAGTTTCCATCCACAGACCGATGGACAGACAGAGGTGGTAAGATGAACAATGGTACTTTTTCTTCGAGGCTACTATATCAAGAATCCCAAGTTATGGGATGAATAGATACCCTATGTACATTATGCATACAACCGAGATTTACATTCATCCACTCAGAGTTCACCATTTGAGACATTTTTTGGGTACCTACCCAAGGTTCCTTTGGAATTGATGAATGGGAGAGATGTCAATGTGAATGAAGAATGAAAATAGGACATAGCCCACAAGTTCATCCAGAGGATCCAATAGATACACCAGGCAGTCTGGGAACGGTTGGAGAAAAGTCGAGCACAGTATAAAGTTCGGTGTGAAAAGAACAGGGTTAATCATCAGTTCCAGGTTGGAGATTGGGTATGGCTTCACATCAACAAGGAGAGATTGAAGGGTGAAGGCAAGAAAATCAAGACCATTTGTTATGGACCCTTCACTATCTTGGAGAAAATTGGTACCAATGATTTTCTTCTGGATCTTCCATGTTACATGTGGATTTAATCAATTGTGAACCTTCAGAACTTGAAACTTTTTAAGCCTCCCATGACCATGGATCAAGATGAGAAAGTTTCAATACCTTCAGTTGATGATTTTGCACCTGAGTACTTGGATGAGTTACATGAAGATATCAGTTTGTGAGCAATCTGGCGGACCATGCCAAACTTGGCCACTAGTAAAATCATTGGGATATGGGTTAGCGCCATCACTAACTATAGCGAACAAAGTATATGTTAAATTTTTATATTACAAAAATACAAACCCAAAAGGGGGAGGGTCGCAGGTTTGACCACGGGACATCCTCCCCCATATGCACCTTAACAAATCCTCCCAAACTGATAGGCTATGGGCCTTACATTGTAACGAACACCAAAAAAAATATTAAATGTTTCATCTGCCCAAATAGAGGGGGAGGCGTGCGTACGGTATGACTGTTTGGGCATGGAAAATGATGTAGTCTAGTCATTAATGTAGGTTGTAGGGAGGGCACGAAAGGTAAGATGAATTTTCTCTTAGGCCTGGGAGTGCTAGAGTGGGATCGAGATGTGGAGATAGTCATTTTTGGGTAATTTGATGCCACAAATTCAGTGGTGCTATCTATTTTCTGATATGAGAATTATTTTTGTAGCTTGATTTAAGAATGAGCTATACTTATGTATTTTTCCAAATTCTTTTGCTGTGTTAATGAAAGAGCCTACCCATTTGAGAGCAGGGCTCGAAGATGTAGTCCACCAGTGATGCACTTTGTTATCAAGTTTTTGTGTTCAGATTTGATTCTTACGTCTCTTCATTTTTTATCTTTTCCTTCTTTAATGGTGCACGTTAATTTATGCTCATTTAATGAAATTATTTATAAGTCACTTGATGAAAAGATAACGGATCAGAAAGAGGAAATAACAAGCCTTTCCAAAATACATTGTCTCCATTGGACCACACAAATCTGAATGCACCAGTGCTAGATGTTCACTAGCCTTCCAAGTTCTATTTGAGAAAGTTTACTTATTTTGTTTCCCAAAAATACATCCTTCACACACTTCATCATCATTCTTGATATAAGGAAGACCATACACCATATTCTTCTTTCGAAGAAAAACCAAACTCTGAAAATTCAAATGTTCCATTCTTAAATGCCAAATCTTTTTGTTCATCTCTTATGTTGCATTCAAACTTTGTAATTTACTTCAATCAAAAGAAATATTGAAAATTTTATCTTCAGTCATTTCTCCTTTTGCCACAACTTCATTATGATTCAACTTATCCATGATTAAACATTCCTTGTTATCAAACACTAACTTACAATTCTGCTTCATCATCTGTCTTACAAAAAGTAGGTTCTTCTTCAATGCTGGTGTCAACAATGTGTCATCAATATACTTCTTTTTTCCATGCAATGCTTGAATTACAACTATTCTTTTCCCTTCAACTTTTGAAGCTCTATCATCACCAAATACAACTTTACCAAAATATTTGTCATTATTTCTAGTAAACAACTCCTCTTGATATTTCATATGAGTTGAACATACCGAATCAATATACAATGCTTCACTTTCTTCATTACGTGCCATGAAACTTGATATGAATAACTTATCATTCTTGGTTTCTTATACAACTGTATTAGCACCTTTGTTTTCCATATATCTCATTTTTGCATAAAAATTTATTTCAATATGACCATATTTATGACAATAATGACATTGTGGACCTTGTTGTTCTTGAGATCCTTTTCTTCCTCTTCCATGAATATTGTCTCTACTTCGTCCTCTGAATTGATTTGAACATCCTCTAAATGGACTTGGGCTTCTTCATCTTCCTCGAAATGAATTTCCTTGATAATTCTTTGATTGTTGTGGATTTCTATTATAATTTTTTTTATGTTATTGATTTATACCTATTCCTCTATACCTTGTATAAAAAGCATGCTCAACTGAAAAATATCTTTAGCCACACCTTCATATGTATTCTTTAAAATATCCAAAGCTTGCTTAGATGATTATGCAACATTAATTCTTGTAAATATAGACTCTTCAACTGCGCTCCCTATAAGTGAAAGTGCTTCATTATATTTCTTAATAATTTCGTCTAATGATTTATTGTCATCATCACTTAATGTTTTGAATTCATCAGCATAAGGATTAGTATATCCATCAATTACAAGCTCCCATAAATATTTAGTGATGAATATAAGTTGCATGTGTTTGCTCCAATAGAAATAATTTGTGCGAACAAGTTTAGGAAACATAATATTGCTTGACACCATGAAGAATAACAACGAGAGAGAGAATACGCAAAATCAACACAAATTGTCCTACTTCTCCCAGGATGAGAACCAATGTCCCCAAAAAATTGGGACTCAACCACCACCAAAAATTATTTCGTTTATTAGTTTTTGAGTACAATGAAGAGTTAAAAGCTCAATACTTCCAAAGAATTACAATCAACACTTCTTATGTCTCCCTTCACTAACAAAAGTTACATATATTCTCTCATATACATAGAGAACTAATTATCTTTGTTGGCCACCAAATGAATAAAAAATTACAACCCTTTCCTTTTACACTTTGAAAATAATAATAATCAAGGATTATGTTATTCAAGTAATTGAATAAATGAAGCCCTATCAAAAAAAAAAAACATAATACTAGTACCATAAATGAAGGCATGTACCGGATCATGTCTCAACTTGTCTTCATGTAGCTTTGAATGGATTTTCCTTCATTATTAGAATTCAACAACAATTAAAATTTAGATCTTCCATACCATCCTTTCCAAATTTACACCATATTTCTCCTCGTACTTAGCGTCTAGCTCTTTGGTATTCTCTTGGATCAACCTTTTGCTTAATTGTTTGAGTAATAACATGGGGTTCTCAACTATCTTGGAGGTATATTCTTCTTTCCTTTTACAGGACCCTGCGGTTTTATACAAAGATCATGACCACCAAATTTGGGCATGGTGCGTCTCCTCTACCAAATCTTGCACTTGCTACAGGAAATAAGACATATACATCTCTCTATTCAGAATCCCCAACTCCAACACAACCTTAATGGGAATCGTTGCATTCTTATTAAATTTAGATGTATAATCTTTCTCTCACAACATCAATACCTTGTGAACTTATACTACTATACAGAAATTCATGTGATTTATTTTTAAATGTTTCCTCATTTCTTAGATTCTATTCAACAAAACCAGAAATTCCTTCACCACAAAAATACATCAAGTTCTTACCTTTACTGAAATTCCCCTCAGATTTCACCACCATCATAATATTGTGCTCTATCCCATGGTGGAGTCTCCTTGATAGTGGATCTAATCATGACAGAACCTCACCTTCTCCTTAGAGTTAGATCAAGTGCAAGACTTTTCCCATATGTTGTTTTGATAAATAGTATTCATATTTTCTACACTCTTCAATAACCGCAGGTTTACTCCACTCTGATAGAAAATGAATAAATAAACCAACAAATAATGGATCAAATAATACAATAACAATGAACACTAAGCTCAACCTTTCTCATTACCAACTCATGAATTTATACAATGAGAGAAGATGCTACGAGAAATCATCTTCTCCTACAATATCTCAACAATATCTCCAATAATCACTCCATGAATCTCTCAAATATATTTCCTCACCCTAATTATACTTTCTAGACATAACAAATAACAATAATACTAAAAACAATTACATCTATAATATGATAAATGAATCATTATTCCAACAAAATCCCTAATTTTCTTCCTCTTCAATAAAAACCTTCATTTTCTTGTATGACAACAGTGACATTTTTCTTTATCCAGTGACAGATGCTCTCTTCAGTTTAGCTATGATACCATGTTAAGGTTTAAGATATTATTAGGTTTCCTTTCAATTTAATAGATAACCATAACATAGGTAGGATCACTAAGAGAAACACAATCACATGATACACAATATTTATCCTGGGAAACCCTCATGGGAGAGAAAACCCACCAAAAACTTCCTTAATATAGATAGCCAATATAGTGCCAAGACAATAAACCAAAACACTAGAGAATATCCCACACTGAGAAATGCGCCTCTATCTTCATTGTTCTCCCAACTGCAACTACCAAACATGTGCATTGGATGAGCGAATGAGTGATTGAGATAATGAGGCCTTGGCTTCATTTATTTATACAAACTGCTAGGTGTTGAAAAAGTGTCTCTTCACTGGGTAGGGACGACTTGTCTTATTAGTGGTTAAAACCACTTTAATTAGCCTAGGGGGTGACTTCTCAATTTGCATATTATATTTAGGGTTTGACCAATCCATAAAAGGGGATTTGGTCAATTACAATGCATGACATGATCAATCCACAAAAGGGGATTGATCTATTTGTGGATTGATCTAATGAATAATTACTCAATAATAAATAGAATACTCTTTGTAGTTACAATATTTCAACAGGTTCTCGGTCATGGTCTACGTCAAGTTATAGGTTATCGTCTAAATATATATCTAGCTCTATTTTTTGGTCTAGGTCATGGTCTATGTCAATCTCTAGGTCATATTCTAAATCTACCTCCAGCTCTATGTCATGGTTTATGTCATGGTCTATGTCATTCTCATCTACTATGTCTAGGTCATGCTCCACTTCTTTCCATGTCTAGGTTTAGGTCTAGGTCTTGAAATCTTTAGGTCAAGTCCATTTTTTTCCTTGCAATGTAGGGAGGGGGGCTGCAAAGAGACGAACAAAGAGAGTGTGAGAGGGAGAGAGGGGAAGAAAAAGAGACTAAAGGAAAAGGAGACAANCTTTCTCTCACAACATCAATACCTTGTGAACTTATACTACTATACAGAAATTCATGTGATTTATTTTTAAATGTTTCCTAATTTCTTAGATTCTATTCAACAAAACTAGAAATTCCTTCACCACAAAAATACATCAAGTTCTTACCTTTACTGAAATTCCCCTCAGATTTCACCACCATCATAATATTGTGCTCTATCCCACGGTGGAATCTCCTTGATAGTGGATCTAGTCATGACAGAACCTCACCTTCTCCTTAGAGTTAGATCAAGTGCAAGACTTTTCCCATATGTTGTTTTGATAGATAGTATTCATATTTTCTACACTCTTCAATAACCGTAGGTTTACTCCACTCTGATAGCAAATGAATAAATAAACCAACAAATAATGGATCAAATAATACAATAACAATGAACACTAAGCTCAACCTTTCTCATTACCAACTCATGAATTTATACAATGAGAGAAGATGTTACAAGAAATCATCTTCTCCTATAATATCTCAACAATATCTCCAATACTCACTCCATGAATCTCTCAAATATATTTCCTCACCCTAATTATACTTTATAGACATAACAAATAATAATAATACTAAAAACAATTACATCTAGAATATGATAAATGAATCATTATTCCAACAAAAGCCCTAATTTTCTTCCTCTTCAATAAAAGCCCTCATTTTCTTGTATGACAACAGTGACATTTTTCTTTATCCAGTGACAGATGCTCTCTTTAGTTTAGCTATGATACCATGTTAAGGTTTAAGATATTATTAGGTTTCCTTTCAATTTACTAGATAACCATAACATAGGTAGGATCACTAAGAGAAACACAATCACATGATACACAATATTTATCCTGGTAAACCCTCATGGGGGAGAAAACCCATCAAAAACTTCCTTAATATAGATAGCCAATACAGTGCCAAGATAGTAAACCAAAACACTAGAGAATATCCAACACTGAGAAATGTGCCTCTCTCTTCCTTGTTCTCCCAACTACAACTACCAAACATGCACATTGGATGAGCGAATGAGTGAGTGAGATAATGAGGCCTTGGCTTCATTTATTTATAAAAACTGCCAGGTGTTGAAAAAGTGTCTCTTCACTGGGTAGGGACGACTTGTCTTATTAGTGGGTAAAACCACTTTAATTAGCCTAGGGGGTGACTTCTCAATTTTCATATTATATTTAGGGTTTGACCAATCCATAAAAGGGGATTTGGTCAATTACAATGCATGACATGATCAATCCACAAAAGGGGATTGATCTATTTGTGGATTGATCTAATGAATAATTACTCAATAATAAATAGAATACTCTTTGTATTTAAAATATTTCAACAGGTTCTCGGTCATGGTCTACGCCAAGCTATAGGTTATCGTCTAAATATATATCTATCTCTATTTCGTGGTCTAGGTCATGGTCTATGTCAATCTCTAGGTTATATTCTAAATCTACCTCCAGCTCTATGTCATGGTTTATGTCATGGTCTATGTCATTCTCATCTACTATGTCTAGGTCATGCTCCACTTCTTTCCATGACTAGGTTTAGGTCTAGGTCTTGAAATATTTAGCTCAAGTCCATTTTTTTCCTTGCAATGTAGGGAGGGGGGCTGCAAAGAGAGGAACAAAGAGAGTGTGAGAGGGAGAGAGGGGAAGAAAAAGAGACTGAGGGAAAAGGAGACAAGGAGGGAGGACATAGAGTGAGAAAGTGAGAGGAAGGGGGGGGAGAAGAGGTAAGGGGGGTGAAATAGATGAAAAGAGAGAAAGGTGGGGAGAGTGGGTGAGAGAGAGGGAGGGGGATACAGGGAACGAGAGAGGGAGGGTTATATGCAAGAGGTAAATAGATAAGGGGGTAGAGATGGATTTTTTCAGAGTGTGACAGGGGAATAAGAAGTGGGAGAGAGACAGATAGAGAGTGGGACAGAGGAACAAAGGGGAAGAGGAAGGGAGAGAGATACAAAG
>JASDQU010273315.1:0-13716 GCA_032191745.1 Picea mariana
TTAGTCGCGAAAACCTTTCGGATTTCACAAAGTCGGGAGATGGGAAGTGAGGGAGGGGAACACCTCCAAAATCGAAAACTCGAAATCCTGAAACGATCTACACCATAGATCGTAGGAAGGGAGTTGACCGTCGGATCAAGTTGATGAGTAAACCGTAATTTCAGGATTTCGGCAAACGAAAGTTCGAGATATGGGATACACAGACTCCCGATGCCTGAAACCCCGAAACGCCAAAAAGATCTACGTCGTAGATCTGAGAGGGGACCTAACCGTTGGATTTTTGCTTGGAATGGACGTGGGTGCATGGATGTGTACCACATTCCAGAGAATTGAAAAGACAGTTGAGAGTGGTGGGACCTGAAGACATCACTGATGGAGACGTAGATCCTTTGGAACGTGCCACATGCCACTGCGGTTAAGGGCAACAGTTGTGCTGTGGGCCCAGAGAATAAAGTAAATCAGAATTTTGAACTTCGTGGATTGTAATGAAAAGGAGTTAGGAGTCACTGCATAGTAAACTCTCGGGTACCGAAAACCCAAAGTCTCGAAGTCTCGAAGTCCCGAAGCCATTGGAGACTAAAGAATCGCAATAGGTGTTAAGGGCGACAACTGTGCTATGGGCCTGGAGAGCAAGGAAACCAAAATTTTGAATTTCAGGGATTGTAGTGACAAGAAGTTAGGAGTCACTTCATAGTGAACTCCTGGGTACTGAAAACCCGAAGTCCTGAAGTCCTGAAATTTGCAGAGCTGAACAGAGCTCAGAAAACTTGTGAAGTCAAAACGTTTTTCTTGTTCACGTTGGCTTATGAATGTTGTAAGTTTTCTTGAAGTTTTAAGGGCATGAAAAACTTTGGATTGATTGCTCATTGTGTGTTTAGAGTTCAACGAGTGTCAGGACATCCAAGAATAGATGCTGAGTAAGGAAATGGAAGAGGTGCGGAGTGCCTCCATTTCAGAGGATGAAACAGAAGGAAAGGATGTCAACTTGGGAGTCGAAGGAACAAACTCTAATGGGAACGAAAAAGAGATAGATAAAGAAGGATGTATGATGAAACTCATTGAAAAATTGTAGAAAGATGCCTAGGCTCGCCGAGCTGATAGCTGAAAGCTCATGAAAATCAGGGATCAGCAGGGTGAATTCAACTTAAAAATGTTGAAGTGCCTGGAAAGAATAGAAAAGAAATTGGAAAATGAGAATGACACAAGCATATCAAGAAGTGTCAGAACCCCTGAGAGGAGAAGAAGATAGAGGAGTGGTAGCAGACATTACCGTCTCTCCCTGAAGCATTCTGGCAGGGAAACACACAGTAGTTCAAGCCCGTCCCCTACCAAAAAACATCGAAAATATGGAAAGGATGAATTGAAAGGGGAGATGAACAAGATCAAGCCTCCAACATTTGATGGAGAACATAAGAAGGAGGAAGATGTCGAGACATGGTTGCTTGGCATGAAGAAATATTTCCAACTGTAGAACTACTCCTCTCATGCAGAAGGAAGAATTGTGATGTACCAGCTAAAAGGAAAAGCATCCATGTGGTGGGATCAGTTTGTGCAAGTGAAACACATCAGAGAGAAAGATATCACTTGGAAGGAGTTTACGAGGTATTTCAAGAAGAAATACCTGACCAAAAGATATTATGACAGAAAGATGAAGGAGTTCTTCGAACTCAGGCTAGGCAGCATGAACATTGATGAGTATGAAAAAAGTTTCTTGGAACTGCTGAAGTATGTTCCATTCATCAAAGATGAGACTATCAAGATTCAGAGGTATCTGAGTGGATTGCCACCTTCCATCGGTGATAAGATTCAGTATGACGATCCTAAGACTATGGAAGAAACAATAAGAAGGGAGAAATGCTTGTATGAACAACAAAGAGAAAGGCCTATCCTTCGGAAGGCTTGGGATGACCAGAAGAAGTTTAAGAAGGGAAACAAGCCTCCCATTTTCAGGAACATTCCTTGGGGACAGTAATCTTTTGGAGAGCCCAGGAAAGTTGAAGGGAGTGAGAAAATGACAAGACCACCACCTATGGAGTGTTGGGGCTGTAAAGGGAACCATAGGTACAGATACTGCCCCCACAAAAAAGATAAAGCGAGAACTGTCCATACTGTTCAGCAAGATGAAACAGTGGAGGATATGGGCAGTAGAATGCCAAGGATATACGTAGCCCTGGACAACAAGCAAGCAGAATTTCAATTGCACATGATTGAAGTGGAAGGTATGATTAACAACCGACCACTTATTATTTTAATTGATTCAGGGGCTATCCATAGTTATGTAGATCCTAGGGTGGTGGAAAGTTTGCATTTAACAAGAAGTAAACATGAAAAGTCTTGGCTAGTGCAGTTAGCCATAGGAACCAAAAGGAAGGTCACTGAATTGGCTAAGTCTTGTTCAGTGGACATGAAAGGATTGAGAACTAAGGTTGAATTGAATATTCTTCCTTTAGGCTCTTACGACTGCTCAATTGGGATGGAATGGTTGGACCAGCACCATGTCCTTCTGAACTGCTGTAACAAGAGGTTTGCATGCCTGGACAAAGAGGCAAATCAGGTAATAGTCCAAGGAATTCNATCAATTTTTCTATAAATTTGATACCAGGAGCAACTCCAGTTTCGAAAGCTCCTTATAGAATGAGTATGCCAGAGCTGAAAGAGTTGTAATTGCAGCTCGAAGAGCTACTAAAGAAGGGGTACGTTAGCTCTAGTGTGTCACCTTGGGGAGCCTCGGTCCTATTCGTGAAGAAGAAAGATGGGACGTTGAGACTGTGCATTGATTTCCGACAGTTGAATAAGGTAACTGTCAGGAACCAGTATCCTCTGCCAGGGATTGATGATCTTTTTGATCAGTTGAAGGATGTGAAAATATTTTCAAAAATAGATCTCAAATCTGGATATCACCAAGTGAGAATAAATGATGAGGAGAACAGGAAGACTACCTTTAGAACAAGGTATAGTCATTATGAATTCACAGTGGTGTCGTTTGGACTGACAAACGCACCTGTTGTTTTCACATGCTTAATGAATGGTGTATTCAGGGACTATTTAGACAAATTTTTCATAGTCTTCCTGGATGACATCTTGGTGTATTCTAAGTCGGAGGAAGAGCATGAACAACAATTGAGAATGGTTCTGCAAGTGTTGAGAGAACACTAGCTGTATGCCAAGCTAATTAAATGCTCATTTTATTAAAGGCAGATCCATTACTTGGGACTTATTATTTCAGAAGAGGGGATCGTTGTGGATCCTAAAAAGGTTGAGGCCATTCGAGAATGGTCAGCACCAAGGACTGTGGCAGAAGTTAGATCTTTTATGGGTCTGGAAAGCTATTACAGAAGGTTTATAGCAGGGTTCTTAAATTTAGCTCACCCTATTACTTCCTTGCAAAGGAAGGAGAAGAAGTTTCAGTGGACTGAAGAGTGTGAGAGCAGTTTCCAACGATTGAAGTAGTTGTTAACCAGCGCTCCAATCCTAAAGATTGCAGATCCAAATATTGATTTCGTGGTGTGTAAAGATGCATGTAAGGAGGGACTGGGAGGAGTTCTCAACCAAGAGGGATTTGTAATCTGTTATGAATCCCGAAAGCTCAAAGAGCATGAAAGGAATTATGTCACTCATGATTTAGAGCTGGCAACAATCATGCACACATTGAGGAAATGGAGACATTACCTCATGGGAAGGAGATTAGAATTGAGAACAGACCACAATGGTCTGAAGTATTTATTTGATCAACCAACTTTAAATGCCAGGCAAACTAGATGGCTAGAGTTTCTGTGTGAATATGAATTTGATATCAAGCATATCAAAGGGAAAGAAAATAAGGTGGTTGATGCACTCAGCAGAAAAGTGCACGAATTACATGCTACAGCCATTAGCATGTACAGGATTGAGATTAAGAACATAATTTGGAAGCTACAAATGCTGATTTGTAGTACAGAGGTCTGGTAGCAAAGCTACAGTAGCGTGAGAGACCACAGACCCAGGGAAGTTACACCTTGGGAACTGATGGCTTACTTCTATATAAAAACAGAGTGTATGTACCCAATGTCTGAGAATTGAAACTGGCAATTCTAAAAGAAATGCATAACGTGGCTTATGTTGGACATCTTGGATATCATAAGACTGTGGCAGCAGTCAAAAGTCATTACTTTTGGCCGGGTATGAAGAAATAAATCACTGAATACATCGCCAAATGCATGGAGTACTAGAAAGTTAAGGCTGAGCAGAGGCACCCAGCAAGGTTGCTTCATCCTTTACCCATTCCTGAGTGGAAATGGGAAGTGGTGACAATGGATTTTATCACAGGATTGCCCGGAACAAGCAAGCAACATGATTCAATCATGGTGGTGGTGGACAAGATTACAAAAGATGCCCATTTTATTCCACAAAACTACTCAGAAGGCAACAGATGTTGTTGATATCTTCTTAAAATAAGTGGCACGCTTGCACAGAATTCCTAAGATGATTGTGTTTGATAGGGACCTGAAATTCACCTCGAATTTCTGGAATGGACTATTCAAAGGATTCAGAACGAATCTGAACTTTAGTATAGCATATCATCCTGATTCTGATGGACAGACAGAGAGGGTGAACAGAGTAATAGAAGACATGCTGAGAATGTATGTGATGGATAAACCATCAAGATGGGAAGACTACCTGTATTTGGTAGAATTCGCCTACAATAATGGGTATCACGCATCATTGAAGATGAGCCCATTTGAAAAGTGGTGTTACAAGAGTGGTCCCGCAATTGAATAATTATTTGTCTTGAAATATATATCTTGGCGCACCAAGATATCATTTCCTTATAATCAAGGACTTTAGGGACATAACTTGCACCAGGGACAAATCCAAACCTAATCCAAAACCCTAAAAATGAAAGGAAAGGATACATCTTTGAGAGCGAGGAGTTCCATCCGAGACGAGAGACTCAAACTCTCAAGTTGAAAAGTGACTATTGCATTCAACGTTGATTTCTTTCCTAAAACCCCTTCCTTTGTTCTTGTTAGGGCCGCCATCATCGAGTTGGGAAGTGCCCCTCGTTATGGTGGATTTCAATTTGGGTGTAGGAGTGGGAAAATCATCTTCATTTCCATCATCCATCATCATATCATCATCCATTAGATCATCTTCTTCTAGCTTCAAATCGATCACATCAACCTTTGCATCAACCATCAATGCAGGGCAAGGTTGTCTGAGCAGGGGGGTTTGCCCTGAAATTATTTGGCTTGAATTATATATCTCAGTGCACTAAGGGTCCATCTCCTTCTTTTCCTCTGGGCGGAAGGAGATGAGTAGTAAGAATATGCCCTGGACCACTGGAAGTCATGACCATCATGTCTGAAGGTTTTTAATGTATCTGGAAAGAACTTTTATCGAACTACTGCCATGAGTTAACGGAAATGTCCACTTGCTCCAAATGATGTTTGAAATGAACATTCGGAAGGGATAATATAACCCTCCACAAATCTTGGTTTAATGACTATCAATGGGATATCTCCTCGAGCCTCTCACTGATTAATTACAATTTCTACGGTTCTTGCATAATGAGTTGTTACCATTAGATCTTACTAATTGCATACTTAGAAAAAAGTGCAAAGGTGCAAGTGATGGTGAAGAGCGATTAAGGATTGGAGATTACGTGAAGTTTCCAAAGGGATGGCGTGCAAAAGAGATTCCATGATGCTTGAAATGAACACTCAAAAGGGATAATACAACCCTCCACAAATCTTGGTTTAATTCATATTAATGACAGATCTCCTCCATCATTTCAGACATTAATGAAAATATTAACGGTTCTTGCATGCTTATCTAAGAATTAAAGCTTAATAATTACATATCTAGAAAGAAGTGCAAATATGGTGGGGATGGAAAAGAGAGATTAAGAATTGGACATTTCATGAACCCACCAACCTGTGAAAGAGATTCCAAGAAATGGCCAAGTATGGAAAGCGGTCAGTCGGGCTTCAAAACAGAGTCACAAGTTATACTCAGGAGGCGTGAGAGCCTGATGGTAAAGTTGTATGTCTCCAAACTTTTGACTACAAAATGTGTAACACAGAACAGGGCATGATGGCATACTTCAATGATCAATTTGTATATCACGCAACTTCGAGTGTTGTTTCTAGGTCACAGAACAATGGAAGCGGAATGTTGAGCAAGCCTGTGTGGGAACCGGTGATGGAAATAGTGGCCAAGTATGGAATGAGGAAGCAGTCAATTGGACTCGTGATAAAAAATCACGAGACATATTCAGAAAAATTACTAAGTAACCAGAAAGGGAAATTAAAGGACAAAAAGAAATCAGAATTTGGTTGTCAATATGTATAGCGGGGAATTTCGGGTGCTATTTGTAGGGGCTGGAACAATGTTGAGCCCACCTAGCGAGGAACCCGCAATCGAAAAATTTGTTGAGTATGGAACGGGGAAGTGGTTGATCGAACTAGTGATATAAAATCATTAGTGAAAATATGAACATGTGAATCCACCAACCCGCGCACTTACACATTTTTCGAAAAATGACTAAGTAACCAGAAAGGGAAAGTAGAGAGAAAAAAGAAAGGGGAGGGAAATTTTTGAAAGCGGAAAATGGTCTTAACAAAGCTCCATTGATGGTCTCAACAGTAACCATGAAGTGTATTAGACAGGTGAATAGTCTCTTCAATCAAGGAATAGAGAAAGTGAGTCATGGTTATACTTTCTATGATGTGTTTTCACAAGAGAAGCATCGAAAAGATACAAAAAAATCAATTTTGGGATGTTGAAGTAAAATTATTGTACTGTCAACTTCATCGTAAGTATAACAACAATGAATTTTAATTTTAATTTTCTGTGGTTGATATCATAGTTCCATTGGCCTTGACATAGCATATATCCTTTTATTTCAAAATATTTCTAAAGATGAATTTTGGTAATTTCATCAATCAAGTAAAAGTGCTAAAATGAACTACATATTACATTTGCTTCACAGAGATTACATTAAAAGGAAAAGGAGGTCTTGTGTATTCTTTAATATCATAGAAAAACTGCTAATATCCTAAATGTATCATCCAACCATAACTCAAAAATCGGGCCCATGAGAATCTTGAACTACAACACGAAAGCACATGAACAAAAGTCTGCCAAACAAAAGACAAGACAAAGTCAATGGAGATTGGGCATTGTATCCCATCTATAACCAAATCCCCAAATGGGAACGAAGAAATTTTTCGATTACTGTATTACCATGAACCAAGATCACTATGAACATTTTCTTCTGATAGTACCATGAACCAATATCACACTAACTTGACAATGTTCTAACATTACTAGTTCTGGAAAAGAGTGTCAGCATTTAACTTAATGGAGTTCAAACAATGACAAATTTCCAATATTATTTAAAATTCCTGATGGTTCTGTTTAGAGGAGAAATGCATTTGATGGATCAAAGGATGGACCTTATTTATTCACAGTTGGATACTTTGTATCAGGTATGTCATCATTCTTCTCATTCCTGGACTTGACAATCTTATGCGCTTCCAGTTCAATTTTCCATAGCACTGCAAAACTCTATTCATATCCTCATTGGCTAGCATGGATAGATACAAATGAGATTGTTTCATTTCCTGTTAATGATTGATATGATTTTTATTTTTGTTTGGTTAAGACAATATGAAGTATGGCACTATCCTCATTTCATGTAAATTTTCTATGGGCGTGAAAGTCACGTAACATGTAGATATTGTTTGTCTTTTTTTGTAGGTATACTTTATATGGAAATTCCGCTAACCCAGGAAGCACATATTGTAACAGAGGTTTTCTAATTGTACAATGTACAATTGTGTTACTAATGGTTCAGATGACAGCGTTGAGGCAATGTCTATATATGTAAGGGAATGTTTTACTGCATCGTAAGAAATAAATTGTTCCATCATTTATCAAAGACGAGACAGAAGAAGGAGAGTTGCATTTGGAAAATACAAGCTCAAAGGGGCTCAAGTACGCATTATCTACAACCAAGAAACCTTCAACATGTGCACATGAGCATAGTAGTTAATATATTGAACATTTAATATACAACTATACAATAAACAAGTTGCAGAAAATTGTTCAAGGAAATTTTTGTGAGCAAAGTGTGGATGGAATTGTAGATGTATATGCATAACAGTTGTCAAGCTAGTTAGTTTCTTGAGATCCTGTACTATATTTGTTCATAAATATGTTACAAATGTTTCTTGGTTTGTGCAAAAGATCCTTTCTTTAACATCTCTTTTCTTTTTTATATTTTTGAAGAGCATAAGTGGAAATTTCCCTTTATGCAATTGTTGTTCCATTGAGGAAAACAAATTTGAATAGGTGTCGAACAATTGCAGCTGCAACATGGAACAATGTAATAGTTGCATAATATAACTAAGATATATGAACATGTGAAAGTAAAGGACAAAACTGGATATGGAGAATGGTACCATTTCCTTGTCGTTGTCTGGCTCTTCATATTTTATATGGAGAATGTGTTGCAAGCCAACTTTTCTCATGAGTGTGACAACTACACCAATGGTTCTGATCGGGTAAGTGTCGTCATTGTGTGCAAGTNNCACAATTTTTTTTTTTTTTTAGCAATATAATCCGATCACAATAACTATGGTCATATACTATTTTCAGCAATATATTAAAATTTTTAATGGATATCCCATTAACTGGAAAGGTATTTTATGCATGTTTCTGGACAAGTTGTGTAGGGATAGTCAGTGTGATTGTCATCATGGCTTCGTTGTCTGTGATGTCATCATGAACAATGCATCTAGTTTTGTTTTCCTTGTCTAGGTAGGCATTATACACAACCATTATGTCCCCGAAGAAGACTTGTCTAGTTCAACGGTTGTTCAAGCCTTCTATCGATAGTATATTGGGTGTTATAAGTTTAGACTTGGTGACATTTTTTGAGCAGAAAAAGTAATGTGAATGGAAGTCTGCATCATTTTTTTTTTTTTTGGCATAAATGTACAAGTAGATGCAAAACCTGGATGAAGCATGCAGGTCAGACTTTTGTAACCATGCCTCTTAGTCTACGGATCCTGCACTATGTTGGGTGTTTCACTTGCGCTCATCGATACTTCTTGTGAACTGCAAAGCATGTGTTGCGGATGACATCAACATATTTATCATGGCATAGATGAATAAATAGCTCGAGATATTTGTTTGGTAAACATAGAAAGAGCACAATGTATGAATCTTTACCTTTGGCCTTATCATTTTGTTCATGGTTGCGATGATTGAATACTCATGCCCATGTCACTTGTCCAACGTTTTTTGTTGCAAGCATGTGTACATGAACATCAGAATGACTAAATAAGCATATGCATTGTATATTGTTCATAATTTTTTTGAATGTCGCATATAGGCTCGAAGGAGATGGAACATGAAACAGGGTGTCAAGGGATACTCAGGAAACATGAGGACCCGATGGTCAAATTGTATGCCTCGTAAATTTTGAGTGAAAAAATGTGTAACACGAAATAGGGCATGAAGGGAAGTTGTTTGTAGGTTACAAAAGAATAGAAGCGAAATCTGAGCCCGCCATCCCAGGAGTTTGGTTGTCAATTTGTATATCATAGAACTTTGGGTGTTGTTTGGAGGACACAGAAAAATAGAAGCGTAATTTTGAGCCCTCTATCCCAGGAACCCACGATCGAAAAAGTGGATAAGTATGGAATGAGGAAGTCATCAGTTGGACTCCTGATATATAAGAATCAATATAAATTTGAACTCATGAGTCCGCCAACCTGCACACCTAGACATTTTCGGAAAAACGACTAAGTAAAGCAACCAAAAATGGAAAGTAGAGGGGGAAAAGAAATGGTAATTCAGTTAAGTATAGAAGAGGGAAAAAAAGGGATAATAGAGAGTAGGAAAATAGAAAAGGGAAGGGAAATTTTCATAAGAGGGAAGGATCAACAAAGGCCCATTATTGCCAAATCATCTTTTTCTAGTCCAATATTTTATCCACCTTCTCATTTTGTGTGTTTGATTTACTATCCCATTTGGCATACCTTTTCGAAGATTGTACTTCAGCTCCCTCTATTGTGGCATATGATATTCCATCCTCTTGTCCAACTAATCTATTTATTTCAATGTAGCAATGCAGAAAATACAATGGACATGAAGGTAAGTTGGTATGTAGAAAGACATGCGAAAAAGTTAATACAGTTCTATTTATATTTCAATGTAGCGGCATAGAAAATACAAATGACATGAAGATAAGTTATTATGTAAGAAGATACGTAGTATCTAAATACAATAAATTAGGTGCAAAGAAGTAGAAAAAATATACAGAAAATAAATGAAATACAAAACAATGAAATATGAAATAAGAGTAGAAGAATGCACCTTTGTATCTCTCTTCTATGTTAGTGGTTAAGAGTTCTTCGCCTTGTCCATTTATTCTATTTGTTTCAATGTGGGAACACACAAAATACAGTGAACATGAATGTAAGATGGTATGTAAGGAAAAACAAGTAATATGTACATATAGTAAATGAGAATCAAAGGAATAGAATAAAAGATAGAGTTAGAAGCATCAACCTTTGTTTTTCTTCATCCATGGTTGCGGTTATGTAGAATTTTTCCTGGCCAAAATATATTACAAGAGAGAAAATATTAAGAATTTGGATGGTGCTAGTTGAATGATTTGGTTTTGTGCAACAAAGTATCCAAATATGCTTTGAGACATGGAAATATAATTTTGTAATGTGTTTGATGTATATTTCATAATTCAAGTACCAGACAAATTGTGTCATGGTCAGACCACTTCATGTATAAGATAAAGAGTTTGTATTGTGATATGGGCACATTTCACCATATAAGGTCAGTAAGTGTTTTTTGTACATGTTTTATCTTAACCAAAAGAAAGTGGAGATTGTAATATCACATGTGGTTTTCCAATTATTTTGTTATGGCACTATTTTATAGCATGTCAACACTGAAGTCTCCTAGAATGATAATGGTTTCGTTCATATGTAAATGGCATAATGCATTTGAAAAAAAACATTCATTATGTTTGCAATGTGGCACGCAGAGTGGCATAGAGATTGAATATTTCCTTTTTCAATCCACGGGAAACTACTCTTTCTAGCACCATCTCATCATGTTTTTCTTCTACAAGAACATTTTGCAAAGGAATGTAGGTATGGTTTAGATTTTGGAGAAAAAATTGGAGCAACATTTAAGAGAAGGAGGGAAATATATGCCAATTGTGTGGAATTTCGTTGCATCTTAGCCACCATTGTACCATACCTATCCCTTCTACACCTACATGCAGTTTTCTTCTACAAGAACATCCTGCAAAGACAACAAGCTTGACATCTTATTTTTCATGTGAAAGACATGGGTTTGATTCCCATACGGGATAGGTAGGTACTCATTCCAGGGAAGGCTCAAAATATCATCGAGGGCAAGGTGCGAAGGCTAAAGAATTCCTTATTAAATTGAGGCGTTAGATTTCCACTTTGTCACATATGGAAAAGGACCGTGATTTGTAATGTTAGAAAAAATGATAGTCGAAGTTGTGAAGACGACATTGGCATGCACATGGTGCAGAGCCCGGGGAAAAAATTGGAGGAAAAACTAAGAGAAGGAGAAAAAGATATGCCAACCTCTATGGAAAGTCTATAGGATAATAATGATGAATAAATACTTAAACATTCTTACTTGNAAATGAAAAAAAAAAAAACAGTAGAAAATGAATAGGAATGAAAGTATGGTATTGAAACTTACTCGTCAATGATGAATGACATGATTGTAGGCCCAATTTCAGGTGCAGGACTTGAACTCTGCAGTGTGAAAAAACCAGCTCCAATTACCGGTGCAGAACCCCAACCTTGAAAATTCGAAGCAAACAAAAGAAAGCAGCATGCAACAAAACAGTTAGCAAGCACAAACATGTCCAACTGTAGGTTCAGGACCTCAACCCTGCAAAATTGAGCTAAACAAGAAAAAGAAAAAACCAATGAACTACTGAACAAGAAGCAACCAATGAACTAGTAAAGAATATATGTATCTTCATTTATGAATAAACTACATTCCAAGCATAGAAGAAATATGAAACATATAATTACCATGCGAGTGGAAATACTTAAACATTCTTACTTGCAAAATGTAAACAGTAAACAACAAAGATTGAATATGAATGAAACTATGGTATCGAAACTTACTCGTCAATGATGAACAACAGAATCATAGGTCCAATTATGGGTGCAGGACTTGAACCCTGCAAAGTGGAAAAAGAAGCTCCAATTGTGGGTGCAGGAATCCAACCTTCCAAAGTTGAAGCAAACAAAATCAAGATGCAAGCACGAATAGGTCCAACTATAGGTGCAAGACCTCAACTTTGCAATGTTGAACCAAACAACAATAAGCAACAACTGACGAACCAACAAACAAGCAACAACCAGTGAACCAGTAAATAATATATGCATCTTTAATGATGACTAAATTGCATTCGAAGTATAGAAGAAGTATGGAAAATATGATGCCTATGTGAGTGGCGGTGGACAACAATATTGTCCAAATTCATTGCAACATTGTATGGAAAAATTCGAGAAAAAATGTACTTTGACAGGCCTATTTAAGTAAACATTTAAGGTTGTCAGGCCTGATCAAGGGCCTCGCGCTATGTAAACATTTAAGTTTTCAGACTTGTTTAAGGGCCTTGTGCTATGTAAACATTTAAGTTGTCAGGCCTATTCAAGTATCTCAAAAAGAGTGTCAATGCTCAAAACTTTTGGTATGTAAACATTTCATTAAAAATAGAAATAATAAAAACATTAAAAAAGAGTGTCGATGTTGAAAACTTTCGGTATGTAAACATTTCAAAAAAAAATAAAAAAATTAAAAAGGAACGTCGATGCTCAAAACTTTATCTAAACATTTAAAACATTAGGAATAACGAAGTTGGATAGAAGACTTTGAATCTATTCTCCAATGAGATAATGACATATAAGGTTTTTTTATTATATAAAAAATAATGTTTTTAGTTCTATAGTTCCAGCAATAAAGATGATATGAAAATTTATAGTCAAAGAACATATTAATATGAAGTGAATGAATTATTGATCACTATAATCCCTCTATGTCTTTGATATAAACTAATAACATATAACAATCAATTGTAAATCTCATATTAAAAATATATAACCATATTCCAAACCAACCCTTATATCTTTGAGTTTAAAAGTAGTTTTATTAATAAAATAAATTCAAGTGCATTATCCTTTAACTTCTCAAGTTCAACATTAACCTTTCATATATAATTCCAAACCAACCCTTATATCTTTGAGTTTAAAAGTAGTTTTATTAATAAAATAAATTCAAGTGCATTATCCTTTAACTTCTCAAGTTCAACATTGGAAAAAGGAACCATAACCTTTCATATATAATTTTTTCTATTGAAAAGTTTCTATGTAATTCATTTTACTACATAAATATAATTAAACTAAACTAATCAAAATAAAATGATACTCATTTTATTATAAAAAAACCTTTTCCTACTTTTAATTTTTAAAATCCACAACCACTTATAATATTTATGAAAAACAAAAAAAACATTCTACCTCATACATTACCATGAATAATGATCAACATACATCTCTATTAATATTTGATTTATTATTACATTTTGTAAATAAAAAAATATATATATAAATTATTTTAATTTATTATTATATTTTATAAATAAAATAA
>JASDQU010273316.1:0-15175 GCA_032191745.1 Picea mariana
AGGCATATCTCAGGTCATACCCAATTGTGCCTCATGGGTATCTCAATACATGTTTTGTTGCTATCCAATGAGTCTGTCTCGGTTGACTCATGAATTGGCTAAGCACATTCACTGCATAGCATATATCAGGCCTGGTGTTAACCAGATACATCAATGACCCTCTCAGTTGTGGATCAATCTCACCTGAATCAGTAGGAGCATCATATATTTTCTTCAACTCCATCACCATCGGTGTATTCATGGATTTGCACTCTATCATACTCATATTTTTAAATATCTCCACTGTATATTTTCCTTGACTTAGGAAAATCTCATTAGTCCCCTGCCATACTTCTAGTCTCAAGAAGTTGTGCATCATACCCAGATCCTTCATCTCGAAAACATAAGTCAATGCTCGCTTGCATTCAGCAATAAGTCTTGCTAAACGGTAAGGTATAAATCATCCACATACAGGACCAGGATTAGGTACTCGTCACCAACAATATGATAATATAGGTTTGGATTAGCAACACTCTTGCTGAAATCCAAGCTTATCAAGAATACATACATCTTCTCGTACCAAGCACGAGGTGCCTGCTTTAGTCCATACATGACTTTCTTCGACCTATACACATGATTTCTCATCATATGTCACAAATCCCTCTAGCTACAAATCTCTCTTTTTATTTCTCGACACTTCCATCATCTACATGCTTGATCTTATAGATCCACTTGGAAGTCACTACAGACTTCCCTTCTGGTCTCGAAAAAATATCCCATACATCATTCTTCAAGATAGACTGATATTTTTTTGTCATGGAATCTTGCCATTCTTTCTCACCTATAGCTTCTCCATGACAAGAAGGATCAAAATCAATGATGTGGCTCATGGCTAAAAGGTAGCTCGAAAATCTCTTAGGTCTCTTGCTTTCTTGGGATGTTCCTTGAGGGGTTGCATGTCCCTCTACCCCTACAGAGTTTGTTGAGCCTAGGAAAGAATTTTTTTCTCTAGTACAATATCTCTAGACACATCAACTGGAGCAACTGGATCAGTTGGAACAACTGGAGCAACTGGAGCAACTGGATCAGTTGGAACAACTGGAGAAACTGGAGCAACTGGATCAGTTGGAACAACTAGATCAACTGGAATAATGCTTGTTTCCCTTTGAACTGTTGAAGGGGGAGAAGGTATTGCCTCATTGTCAATCTTCATCTGAGATTCTAGGATCTTTGAAAGGTTATTTCTTCTTCAAAGCCAACATCTATGCTTATCTCAATTTTTCTCTGACCAGGGATGTAGATCCGATATGCTTTCAAAAATTCATTGTATCCCACAAATGTACCCTTTCTCCCTGAAGGGTCTAGCTTGGATCTCTTCTCTTTGGGTACATGAAAATACATTGGGCACCCAAATATCTTGAAGTGTTTCAATCTCAGGCTTCACTTCGGTGAAGGCTTCTTCGGGAGTTATGTTCTTCAAAAACTAGTGAGGACTCATGTTATGAACATATATTGTTGGCATGCATGCTTCTGCCCACATAATCATAGGAAGACTTTGATCATGCATCATTGATTTTGGTTGCCTCAATGATGGTTATGTTCTTCCTCCTTCTCAAATAGTTTTGACTCCCTCTTAGTTAAGTGACTCCCTCTAAAGTCAAGTGACTCCCTCTGAAGTCTGAAGGATAATCATCTTCCTTTGTTTTTAACCTTCCTGGAACAAGAAAACAAACGAAAGGAAACAAAACAAGAATATCTCCTAAAGGAGAATAATGAATACATCTCTAGAATCAAAACAATTTGTTGTCACAGCTACAACACCTACTTATAATGTAGAAAACTTTAGAAATGTAGGTTAGAGGTATGATAATCAAAAAAATCAAACGTGGAGTCTTCACTTCCAGTGTGCTATTCTTCTTAGTGCAGTGAGATCCCTCTGGATCCATGATTGCAGCAAAGGTTCCTTCCTCCTGTAGGTACCCTCGTGACAATGATACAAATAATATATACAAGTGCATACCTAAGAGTGTTGATATGATTTCTCCAATTTGCAAGTAGCTGATTTATGATATCGGACATCTTCATGAAGAATGTAGCATGGTGTCACCTTTTGTCATCTTGATATTTTGAACAAAAGTTGCTTGATCCATCAATCATATCTTCCACCAGGATTTTGTTCATCATATTTTCAAATTCTTCACAAACCCTTGCCAACTGGGCTAGAAAACCTAATTGCTAGGCTAGGATAGAAACCTTAGATTTTTTTGGGCTTATGACTGCCAACAATAAGCCTTGAAATCTATAAGAAAACTAGTGAGTTGAAGATCTCCTTCAATGAGCTACAGAAACCCTAATTCTGAAATTTCAGCAGAAAATTGAGAAACCCTAGGGCCAAAAAATCAAAATGCTCAAAAATGCAATCTGAAGCTTTATGGAGGTGTGTTGAAGGAGGTTGTACACTCCTGTACATTTTTTTATTCCCAGCGTCCAAGTATTAAGTGTTGGAACACCTCATAAAGGAGGGTCGTACAGATTTTCTGGAAACCCTAGGAGGGTCGTACGGTTCTACAGAAGTGAGAGGATGATTGGTAGATGCTTGTGCAATGGGTTCTTCAATACCTATGCTCTGAAACCATGTTGATTTTTCATTAAGCTAGGCTCAAGCATGAAGTTCATTCCAATTTTAGCATTTTACTTGAACCATAAACAATTTGCCATAGTAACCAAGATCACAAGAAGAAAACACCATGCACAAGTGCACAAGAAGTATCCTGGGAAACCCTGATCAACAAGGGAATAAAAACCAACCAATCCTTTGCTATATTCTTCAAGAGAAAGACCTTGCACACCATAAACCTAGCACACAAAAGGGTGCTCACAAAATCTAGAAGACTAGCGCCCAAGAGTGGTGCGCACTTCAACCCTAGAACAAGTGTTTGCTGAAATTTTCAAACTCACACTTGTGTTATGTTTCCTCAATGGGGAAATTACCTTTATTTATATTATACTAGACATATCAAAAGTAGTGTCTATTGGCACAACAGGGCCGACCTCAATAACTCAAAATATAATTCATAACTAACATATTAACTATCTTTTACTATATGGTGGGGTTGACCTATACCCTTTACATCACAAATAGAGTTACAGGTAAGTTTGAATCTTGGACAATATAGCAAGGGGTCTCATACACCCACTAGTGCTTGGCCACTAGGGGCACGTCCACCTGTGCTCAACCACAGGGACATCCAAGTCTATATCTCACTGTGTCTCACAGGAGAATCATCAGAATACACACTTACTAGTGCTCAGCCACTAGGATCACGTCCACCTGTGCTTAGCCACGGGAATGTCCTACTCAGTAGATCTTTGTCTCGCTGCATCTCACAGGAGAATCATCTGGAGTATCACATCATTTCAACTCTCTGCACAGAGGATACTAGTACATCGTTTCATCTCTGTCTCAGAGAGAACGACAAACCCAACTCATGGGCTTCCTCACCCCACACAGGGGCACACAACGTTCCATATTCGTCTCAGAGAGGAACCACACACCCATCTCATGGGCACACCCAACTCATGGGCTTCCTCACCCCACACAGAGGCACACAATGTTCCTTCTTCGTCTCAGAGAGGAGCAACACACCCAACTCATGGGCTCTCTCTCAGGCCAACTCACTCAGTCTGTGTCCTGAAGGATGTCTCATGTAGCTGTAATCATCAACATCCTTTCCATTGAATGTTATTGCAAGTACCTTTGTATGGATAGGAGGTAGATTGAACTTCCATTGAAGCTTTGTTGGGCATGACTCTGAAACCCGCTTGCTCTATCATAACTGAACTAATGCACCCTCAGAGAGACAAGTCTTCGTTAATGCACACATGAGACAAGCCATCTATGTCTGCCACCTCAATCATCAGATGGTGTTCTCTCAAGCCATGAGGTTCAGTGGTGGTTGAGGTCATTGTTGGGATTGACATGTTGACACCCCATCGGGGGTTATGGTCTTATCTCTTAATGTTTGTTTGTTGTGGTTTTATCTCTTAATTTATTCATATCATTATTTAATTTTTTAGGGTTAGGCCAGTCAATCACAATGACATAAAAGAATAGGTTCTAAGTAAATGTGTAGAGTTGGAAAATGAAAGCTCTCCTCCTACGACATGAGATTTTACATGAAGATATTCGTGAAATTTCCTAACAATCTCTAGCCCACGAGTATGGTACTGAATTCTTTTTGTATGTTGATAACAATATTATACGTTTTGGTGGGTGGGCTTTATGGCGACACTTGTGCATTCCGCTACAACGCCTTTAACTGAGCTGAACTTAATTGTATTGCACAGAGGATACCAGTACATCATTTCATCTCTGTCTCAGAGAGAACGACACACCCAAATCATGGGCTTCCTCACCCCACACAAGGGCACACAACGTTCCATATTCGTCTCAGAGAGGAACCACACACCCATATCATGGGCACACCCAACTCATGGGCTTCCTCACCCCACACAGAGGGACACAACGTTCCTTCTTTGTCTCAGAGAGGAACAACACACCCAACTCATGGGCTCTCTCTCAGGCCGACTCACTCAGTCTATGTCCTGGAGGATGTCTCACGTAGTTGTAATCATCAACATCCTTTCCATTGAATGTTATTGCAAGTACCTTTGTATGGATAGGAGGTAGATTGAACGTCCATTGAATCTTTGTTGGGTATGACTCTGAAACTCGCTTGCTCTATCATAACTAAACTAATGCACCCTCGGAGAGACAAGTCTTCGTTAATGCACATACGAGACAAGCCATCTATGTCTGCCACCTCAATCATCATATGGTGTTCTCTCAAGCCATGAGGTTCAGTGGTGGTTGAGGTCATTGTTGGGATTGACATGTTGACACCCCATCGGGGGTTATGGTCTTATATCTTAATGTTTGTTTGTTGTGGTTTTATCTCTTAATTTAATCATATCATTATTTAATTTTTTAGGGTTAGGCCAGTCAATCACAACAACATAAAAGAATAGGTTCTAAGTAAGTGTGTAGAGTTGGAAAATGAAAGCTCTCCTCCTACGACATGAGATTTTACATGAAGATATTCGTGAAATTTCCTAACAAGCTCTAGCCCACGAGTATGGTACTGAATTCTTTCTGTATGACGACAACAATATTATACGTTTTGGTGGGTAGGCTTTATGGCGACACTTGTGCATTCCGCTACAACGCCTTTACCTGAACTGAACTTAATTGTATTGTGTGCTAGTCGATGATGTATTCAAAGACATGTACTATCATAAGTTGTAGAAACAATATATGTGGATAGTATTGAATGTGTAGAAATTTATTGTTCCATATATTACCACAAACTCTAACATTAAATAGGGTTTTGGATGTTTATGTGTAAACATCTTATATATTTTAAACAATTTTATATACATAACTAAAATAATTATTTTTTTTTAATTTTAGATAGCATAATCTTACATATTAAATATATAGGATTTTAAAGAAAGATTAAATTTATACTAGTCATATACACAACTAAAATATATATTTTTAATGTAGATTTTTTATTTTTTTTTAACGTTTTAGTTTTAGAGAGTATGATCTTACATATTAAATAAATAAAATTTTGGAGAAAGATTAAATTTCTACTCGCCAACCCTTAGAATTCTATTTGGAGAAAGATTAAATTTCTACTCGCCAACCCTTAGAATTCTATTAATTCTCTCTGCATATTTCTTAATCTCTCACTCAAACCCCTGCCCCATTCTTATAGTACAAGGGCATATAAAGAATTTTTTGATGATTTAATGAAATTAAAGTGAGATATAATATATTTGTCAACCTACGAAAGTATATATTTGGAAATTAATTAATATTGATATTGTAAAAATTTTAAAGATTATTAAAGTAACTATAGTTATGAATATTTGCTTAAATGTTTAAAGTAATTAAAAAAACAAATCTATTTGTCAACCTATTATGGTAATGCAAGTATATACTCGAAAACTAATCATACTAATACTATTTCAATGCCTATTTTTGTTTATTTTATAGTTATGAATATTTGCTTAAATGTTTACAGTAATTAAAAAAACAAATCTATTTGTCAAGCTATTATGGTAATGCAAGTATATATTCGAAAACTAATCATATTAATACTATTTCAGTGCCTATTTTTGTTTATTTCAAGACCGGTTGTTCTATATTTTTATTCGGCTAGTGTAGGTTTTCTCTTTAATTTTTCAAATTGATAAGAATTTTAATAGAGAATCTGTCACTTCATTATTTTATTTTAATTAAAATTTATAGGCTTTGAACATTGAAAATGACACATTCTTTATCTTAAACTTTAAATTTTGTATATTTGTAAAATTTCAAAAAAAATATTTTAAATATTTTTTTATACTTTACATAATTATAAGATTTTGAAAATCTACATTTTAATATTCCAAGATGAATATTTAAAAGATTCTTGAACTTTACATACAAAAATAAACATTTTTTATACAAAAACATGTTTTACTTTACAAATGTCACATTAAATAAAACACATTGAATTTTTAATTTTTAATAAAATTCAATTTTTTAATCATAACAATAGAAAGAAAAAATATAAATACATGTTAATGAGAATTGATATTGGGGAGAGAAGCTATATTTACAACACTGATGTGGATGGGGTAATTCATACAATCTACATGAGAGTGCATTATGAAGTTACAAGATGTATCGCTCAAATTTACAATGTCAAAGATAGATATCAGAGTGTGTGTGAACAAGACATGCAGGTTTAGATGGACCTAAACAGTAGTCTTTATGTAGTAGAAAGTGGAGAATGGGTGGGCTTATAAAATTTTAAGAGGCACTAAGGCTAAATGAACTAGTCTCTAAGGGGATTTTGCCATGAGTTATGATTGTTATAACACTTTTGTATCAGAAATATGTACCTTTGAATCCTCTATGACATTATCACAATTGGTATTTTCTTCGATCCTTGGTTTCGTGCCAAAAATTGAATGTCAAAATAGATTATTCCATTAACTTTCAACAGTACATGCTTATAGGTACGTGCATAATTTTATCTATGCCATATATTTTTAAACATATTTTGAATATCAACAATGTCAAGTGTCTGAACACCATACCTTGAGTTTTTTAAGAAGATCATAGCCTATCATTCACAATAATCAGTGATGATAATGTTGAATTTGAACACCTAGATGATGGATGATGAAGATGAAGTTTTTTCAAGTCGGAGTATTGTGACTTTCATTCTGAATCAAAGGAATATTTATGTAGAGAAATGCATTTTATAAGCTAATTAGATATGTAATTTGTTCAAAATACAATGAAAATATTTTTTTTGGTAAGCTAAGAACTTTATATTACCTCAAATGTCTGAAAATCATACAAAAACTTGAGAGCCTGGTGGTTGATCTGTCATTAATGGAAACCAGACCAATACCAGGTATGCTATGAGTCGATTCATAATGTACCCAAAAAATTGTATCAAAAAATGCACGTGTATAACATTTACAAAAGAAGAGGTTGGAGATTCCACCATTATGGAGACTATGGAATGCTAAAGACAAGAAAAAATCATACTCCAGATGCTCCATTTCCACTTTCATCCCGATGTTGATGAGGCCACGTTGGAACAATTTTGAAAGGTTGACGAAAGACTGGATAGTGTTGTGAGGTTGGCTCACCTGAAAGAGAGTAAAAGAGAGCATCCAGTCGGCAATTGATGTGCTCTTGTCTGAATTGTCAATCTGCAATATCCTGTCACTTTTCAAAGATCAATTGTAGGTGATCTTCTGAGAAACAAAGTTATATGCCTCCGAGGGTAAATTTCTCAATGGGGATGGAGCATGTCATGTAACAAAGTTAAGGAGAGGAGCCGAAGGAGAATCTTCTTCGATACAGTGTTGTGAGACTGCCTATATGGCCTGTTGTTGAAGCCCTGGAAGGGAAGTGGGGCAGTCAAAGGACTATTGAGCAGAGAAGGGGCACACTTCCTGGGGTGGAATAGGCATGTGGGGAATGAGAGATTGTAGACTGGTAGTTTGAGTTGGCTCCTAGGACGAAATCCTTCATGTTGTCTGTGTTGCCTCAGCCTAGTTAGAAATCCCTTTACCCAGGTGGAGTTTAGTTCCAGCTCGGGGGTGACCCACTACTGAGAGTTCTGAGCAGCGTGGTCTAAGGCTAGGAGGATCGTGGAAGGTTTGCATGCAGTTGGTGGTATTTTATAAAAGATAAGTATCAATTGTGTGTTAATTTACATGTTGTGTATTTTTACACGTGTTTATGTTTATGGGTTTTACCTGTGTATGTTGCATGTATATTTTTACTATTATTTCTGCATGAATCTGTGTATTTGCAGAATATGTTTGCCTTCTTAAGTTTGTTATACATATACACAGATGAAATTATTGTTTTTATGGAGTGGCATGGCCCGGCCCGACTGGCTCGGTATGTTACAATTTGGTATCAAAGCTCCAGTTTCCATCACTGAACCTGGATGGGCCAAGCAAGTTGATTGCGTCACTTGTGTGGAAATGGGAAAAAGTCCCAATTTTTGTTGTGAAAATACTTGGAAAATTTGAAGAAATCGGCCAAGGGGTAAAAATTTCATAATTTAATACATGTTCCGGCAAATTCTGACCTGGGATGGGTCGAATTTGAAGCGTAAGGAATCCATAGGTTATTTCTTAGGCCCCCAAAAGAAGAGAAATCTCCTTGTGAGAAGGTGAACGGACGAGATCTATTTGGGAAAGGTCTGAATCCTTCATAGTCGTCAGATCTGAAAAAGGAGCGCGACAGTTAACCCCTCAAGTCCTTCGAACTTTGTTGCTTCAACAATTTTCAATTCTTTGATGTAAAGGGGGTAAAAGCCTTGAAGCTCTGAAGTCTCGGAGTGAATCTACGTCGTAGATCACTGGGAGGAGTACCTAACCATTGGATTTGGACAAGGACAGATCTGGGTCGTTGGATCAAGCACAGACCAAGAGGTGAAGTATTGTGGTGAATATCAGATCCCAACCATCCGATTTGTGCGTGAGGGAGTGTGAGTCATAGATATCATGGTAGTTCGGAGGTTCGGCACTACGGGAGAAACTACAGAGTAAATCTAGACCATTCGTGTTTGAGGACACATGTCTGCAAATAGAAAGTATTTGAAAGTTCAGCATTTGGGAGTTTTATAGTGTTGTTTGGAAGTTTCATGAAGCCCGGAGTTCTGAAGTTCTGGAGCGTTGTAGTCCCGAAGCTCCGGGGAGCACTTGTTTGAGAGTTCGGAAACTCGGCGTTCGAGAGTTTTAAATTATGTTAGTGTGAAATCTTCCAAAGCCTGAATTTCCAAAGTCCCAGAGCGTCGAAGTGACGTGGCATGTTGACGTCACCTAGGGTGACGTGGACCTATTTGAGAGTTCAGAAGTTCAGCGTTCAGAAGATTTTTTGTGCTAAGTTGAGAAGTTATCTAAAGCCTGAAGTTCCAAAGCGTCAAAGTAGTAAGGCTCCGAAGAGCGATGGTTTGGAAAATTCGCCAATTCGGTGTTCGAGAGTTTTGAAGTGTTCTGGTGAGAGATTCTCTAAAGCCCGAAGTCCGGAAGTCATGGAGCATCGGAGTGACGTGGCCAGCTGACGTCACCTAGGGTGATGTGGACCCACTTGATGCATGCCACATGTCATCTTGATTCATGCTTTCCATGGAAGTTTTGTGCCAATTAGAACTTGACATGTGTCACCCATCGATTGGGCCACATGTCATCTCCACATTGTTTCCACGTAGCACGCCCTAGTGCGTAGTTGCTAATGAGACCCTGGAATTTTGTAAATTCGGCGTTCAGAGGAAATTTTGGGTTGTGATGAAAAATCCTCCGAAGCCCGAAGCTCCGAAGCATCGGAGTCTCGAAACTCCGTAGAAGCACCATTCAAGGAGTTCGCCAATTCAACATTTGGAAGAAATTTTGTATGGTATAGGTGAAACCTCTGAAGCCCGAAGCTTTGAAGAGGTATTATTCAAGAGTTCTCCAACTCGACATTCGGTGAAAATGGGGTGTGATGAAGGTAAAACCTCTGAATCTCGAAGTGTCGGAACCCCGAAGTCCTGAAGCTCTGGATAACCGCCTTTCAACTAAGCACTTGGTCATATCCCTTGGTCATATGAGATTTTGGCCGAAGTAAAGGGGGCTAGTGCCCGAATTTTTTATTTTAAAGAAAGAAAAGGGCTTAGAGAAGGAGCTCATAGATTTATGAATTGTACGGACTTGCAAATAAGGGAAATTACAGAAGCTTGTAAACCTAAAAACAAGATCTAGCAGGAGTCCAAGAGTTAATCCGGCTCTGAAGAAGAACAACAATTGTACAAGGATTACCTCCTAGGAAGAAAAAATTTCAAATATTCATAACTTTCTGCTCAAAACTCAGAATTGAGCATGGAATTAGATGTTGGGAAGATCTTGAAAATTAGAATATTACTACTCACTTAGAAAATTGACCTAGGCAAGAAATTTTCAGGAAAATCAAAAGAAAGAATTCTGATGTATTATGGAACAATAATTGAGCATAATTTCATGAATTTGTTAAAGCAATCAGCCTAACAAAGTTTAGTTGGCTACACATTTTGCAGTGTTAACAACAACTAGATCATATCAGGATCAACACAGAGCGCAAAATCATGGAAGTTACGTAGGGAGCTTACAGCCAGGAAGATGAGATCATAAGGATGGATGTCCATATGGGTAATGAAGGTACAAACTCAAATGGACATGGAGAAGGAAAGGAATAAAACATGAATTTGGTAGAGACCGTTAAAAATTTGCAAAAGGATGTCCAAAGTTATAAAGTTGATAATGAAAGGCTTATGAAATCCATGGAGTAGCACGAGGACTTCAATATAAAGTTAATGCAAAGCTTGGATAGAATAGAAAAGAACATGGATAAGGAGAATGACTCAAACAAATCAGGAAGTCACATGTCTCCTTAGGATAAAGGAAGAACAAGAAGCGTTAGCAGACATCACGATCGCTCCCCAAGGCATTCCACTAAGAGAACACACAGTAGCTCAAGTCCATCCCCTGTCAGTAAGCATAGGAAGAGGTCTAGGATGGATGAGCTACAAGGAGAAATAAACAAAATCAAACCTCCTACGTTTGAAGGTGAGCACAAGAAGGATGAAGATGCAGAGACATAGCTGCTAGGCATGAGAAAATATTTTCAATTACATAATTATTCTTCACATGCAGAAGGAAGAATTGCTATCTATCAGCTCAAGGGAAAGGCATCCATGTGGTGGGACCAACTTGTGCAGGTGCAACACATTAAAGAGAAAAATGTTATTTGGAAGGAATTCAATAAGTATTTTCAAAAGAAATACTTGACTAAGAGATATTATGACAGGAAAATGAAGGAGTTCTTTGAACTCAAGCTTGGGAGTATGACCATCGATGAATATGAAAAAAGGTTTTTAGAACTGCTAAAGTATGTCTCCTTCATCAAGGATGAGTGTAATGTCCCCCACCTCTTGATGAAGAGGTTTTGAGAGACTCAGTAGTCTAGCTATCCCCACTAGACTATAGTCTCATGCATCATGGGGACAAAGTCAACTAGAAGCCTTTGCCTAAGTACAACGTTATATTACTGAGTTGACTTTGTGTGCAAAAAGGTAACTCAATGAAAGAAAAGAACATGTGGAGAAAATCTAGGAGTTAACCCTAGGGGTTAACTAACTCAACAAATTAATAGACTAGGGGTATAAAAGAAAGGAAGGGTGCACTTCTAAGGCATTCTGGATTATTATCATATTTTTCATTTGGGCTCTTCAGCACAAGCAGTTTTGAGGGTTTTGAGACTAAAACCCTAGAGATCAACTCGATGGTGAAATATTCCACCTTACTTCATCCAAGCTTGGTCTCGGAGGTGCAACAATCCTCCCACACCATTCTACAGTGTTACAGAGGTCAAATCTATTGGCAGAAGAGTACTAGTGCACAGCCTAAGGGGGTTTCCAATAGGAGGGCGCACTACCTTGTGAAGATTAGTTTGATATGAAGTGAGGAGGAGGATTTTGGGAAAAGGAACATCTATGTATTCTTTTTATGGTCCAGGGCATCAATTCTAGTCTATTCAGGAGGATGTTTTCCCAGCAGATTATTTCCTAGAGCTTGGCACGAGTTGGAGAAGAGAGGGGTGCACTACATAAGGAGGTTTTCATCATTTGGTGACCCAGATCTTCATAGTTCATCTTGAGATTTCACCAGTGGGGTTACATTGCTCTGATCTATCATTTCAATGAATTTTGTAGCAGTTGGAGGCCTCTAGAGGTGAGGCCGAAATATTGGAGCTTCAGTCAACCAGGAGAGCACAAACCAGTTGAGGGTTTGCTCATTTGGAGGTCTAGAACTTCACCATTCAGTCTGAGAATTTTCTAGGAGGGTTCTACTGGACTGATCTACATTCCGAGAGATTTTTGAGTCATTTGGAGCATAGGAAGGGGAGGGGTCAAATCTAGGGTGTCTACAGCCACCAGGACAGTGCGCAACTCAGCCAGTTTGATGGTTTGGCACTGCATAGGGCCAAGGTTCCATCTTATCAGTCATCCTTTGCAGCTATTGGACTTTGGAGGTTGTATATTCTCTTCAAGGTGCCTTTTAAGGATATTATCATCAGTATTGGTTATTATTGTAGCAGATATCATCCCATTTTGGATATTATTGTGGTTTTATTCCAGATCTGCAGATCTCTGGTTACAGGATCTATCTATTATCTAAATAAAGGTCAGATCTGACATTATTAGCTCTATATTGGTGTTCCTTATTGTTTCTTGTCTTTATTTATGGTATATGCATTCATATCTATCACTTCATTGCTATAATCTCCATAATAAACCCTAAATGTGCAACTTCATGAGCAAACATATAACCAAACAACAAATAAACAGTGAACAGTTAGTGTTTCCAGCAAAAAAATTGGCTTGGTAACATTACAGTGGTATCATAGCGTTGATCCTCCCATCTAGTGGGGATTAGCGCATGCAAAAGTCGAGTGTTATTTACATGGGTAGACGCAGAAAGCAGATAGTTGAAACAAAGGCAGAGATGGAGGGTTCAAGTGAGGACAGTGAACCACATATTCTAGTAGGTTTTGCAAAGGATTTACAACACTCCATAATTCAGACACAAAGTGCACTTGAACATAATATACAGGAAAATAAGGAAACTATGTGCAGGGGACAAGTTGAAATGAAAGAGGCCTTGGAGAATATAAATGCCAGTCAGATGAATATTGTGAAACTCCTACTACAGATAACCCATGCAGGGAAGGGACCGGAAATTTATGCAAACAAGGAAGCCATTGGGTCTCATGGGGGTACTAGACCTCATCAAGATCATATCCCTCACTACCACACTGAGGGACAGAGTTATGGAGGAGGATTTCCTCAGGGGCCAACACATAGTAGGGCCACCCCTACACTCTACCTACCCATATTCTTGGATAACCAGCCACGGCGCAACTATGATGATGAAATGGAGAACAATTTTGAGCAGTATGCCAGAGAATATCACGCATTGAGTGAAAGATTCCAAAGCCAAGTCACACTGAATCAATATTGTGGGATCAAGTTCAGGGGTAAGCCTAAATAGTATCAAATTCCTAACTATGAATTGGAGGGCAGGACAGGAAATATGGAAATCCCATACTTTGATGGATCTTCCAAGGTAAATGTGCAAGCGTGGGTGTAGAAACTTGATACCTACCTACAACTTAACCCCATGAGAGAGATGGATGCCATCAATTTTTCCACCATTTACTTTGAGTGAAAATATCATGATTGGTGGTACCATGGGTTAACTACACTGGGTCACAATCAAATCACAACTTACACAAAGTTTACATAGAGGCTCATTGACAGGTTTGACCAGGGGTATCCAGAGCTACCTTTTAGGGAACTCACCCAGCTTAGACAAACAAGATCACCAGAGGTATACATAGAAGATTTTAAGAGGATAGCAGTTATGGTGCAGGATGTGTCTCAAGCGAGACTTATGATGCTCTTCATGGAGGGTTTGATGGATCCCTTAAGGGGTTGGGTCAAGGCTTTTAAGCCTACCAACTTGCATGATGAAATATGGAAGACTAGGGATTTGGGATCAACAACAAAGATGACATTTACCTCTATACCTCCTCTAAACCAAAGGGGTAGAGACCAAAGACCTCCTATGAACCAAGGGGGGAGAGACCAAAGGGGGTTTGATCAGGGAAGAGGTAGAATGGATGAGACCACTAGGAGGGACTTGAAAAGGAAACAGTTGTGCTTCACCTGCAAAGAGCCTTGGGATACAACACACAAATGCATGGGAAAGGGAAAGGATCACTACATTGAGTTGATCTCTAATGATGAGGAGGAGTAAGGTTTCATCCACTTACAAAACATAGAGGAAGATCCCACAGAAAACGCAGAAGAGGAGGATGCAAGTCACGACCTTACAATAGAAGAAAAGGTAACACTAGCATGCATCAGCGGGGTACCTAAATTCAACACTTGCAGGATGAGAGGGGTGATAAAAGGGCAGAAGGTTTCAATTCTCATCGATGGGGGTGCTTCACACAACTTCATTGATTCGTCCCTACTGCAAAGGAGACACATACCTACAGTTGAATTTGAGGGATTTCGTGTGAAGATAGTAGGGAGGCGCACTATGCCCTGTGACAGATACATTCTGGGAATGAAGATTACATTGGGAAAGCATGATTTGGCACAATATTTCTATGTTATGGACCTTCCAGACACCAACATCATCCTTGGAGTTCAGTGGCTTAGTACGTTGGGGGAAATCACCACAAATTACAAGACCATGGAGATGTCTTTTACAGAGGAAAATGGGAAAAAGGTGGTTCTCAGGAGCATGACAAGCAACACACCAAGAGTGGTGAGAACAAAGAGCATGGAGGCCATCTTCAGGAGGGAATACATTGCTTATGCAATAGAGTGTAGAATATCAGTTAGGGTGGAAAAGAAAGGGGAAACTCATTACTCACCAGAGATTCAGAGAATCATTGACAGACACATCAAGGTCTTTGAACCCATACCACCAGGAGCACCACTAGATAGGGAGTTTGAGCACATCATAGAGTTGGAGGAGGGTGTGAAACCTATCATCACCACTCCCTACAGGAACCCCAAGAAAT
>JASDQU010273319.1:0-15175 GCA_032191745.1 Picea mariana
ATCAATCTTGCAGTTCAAAACCCATGACTAGGGTTGACATCAATGACAACAACCAATCTTCCAACAAAATCTATGTATATCTCAAAGACAAAAATAATATAGAGACTAAAACATTAATTCCAAAATAAATTCGTGTTAGTGAAGAAAGTGAGATATAAGTCCTTCATTTACAGATCAAATTGGGAGAAATAAAATACACCTACAAACTATTCCTTTTATTGGAAAATTAGTATATTTAATGTGAGGAAAAGTTCTAATGGAAAAATGCATCAATCATGGCAGTCTTATTGTCAAAATTCACATCAATAATATTTCAATTGCAAACACTTTAATTGAATTAGGAGCTCCAATTAATGCCATCACTAAAGGAACCATGGAGGAGTTAAATTAATATAATCTTCTTCACACACCTATAGTTTTACAATTAACAGACATATCTACCACAAAACCTAAAGGACTATTACTAGATATTGTTGTTTCTTCAGATCCATAGGAATACCCTATAGAATTTATTGTTTTACAACCTAAATATAATTTGACTGGCCATCCATTAATATTAGGAATACCATGGTTATCTAAAACTGATGCATTCATTATTTTTATATCTCGAGACATGACAATTTGACATGGTGATTCAGTTAGGAAATTTTCTTTGTTCCCACCTGCAAAATATTTGAAATTTTTTGAAAATACACAATGGATTGATGATTCACATAGTAATTAAGAAATGGTACAACTAATATGAAAAATTGACCAATCTATGAATCTCAAATTGGATACTCAAGAAAATCAAATCTCTAAATTTAATACTAATTTTGATTTTATTGAATATCTTGGGGGCAATCTTCTTTTCATTATATCTTGGATAAAAAAATTCCAGAAAATTAAAATGTATACATTTTATTGTCACTATTTAATTCTAGATATTCCATAGATACAATATCATAACCTTGTAGTATAGTTATTGACATTAAACAAGGAAAAACTTTAAACATAAATTATAAACTTGTGGAATCTCAAAAATCAATTGATCAAATTACTACAAAAACATTTTGGTGCATTTGCATGGGAATATATTGATATGTGAGGAATTCATATAATTACATATATAAATCACATTTATATTTAGGATAATACTCTACCAATTAGACAGTCCCAAAGACGCATGAATCTAATCTTAAAAGAATTTGTAAAGGAAGAATTGCAAAAAATACTAAATGTGAACTTTATTTATCCTATTTCAGATAGTCGTTGGGTTCCACATTCATTAATAGTTCCCAAGAAAAATGGTAAGTGGTGTGTTTTCATATATTATCATAAATTAAATAAAGATTCCTTGAAATATCATTTATCTCTTGCATTCATAGATCAAGTTTTAGATACTTTAGCAAGGAAAAAATATTTTTCTTTTCTTGATGGATCTGGTAGTTATAATCAAATCCAAATCACTCCTGAAGATAAAAATAATACCACATGTACATGACCATGGGGAACATACACTTACAAAGTATTACCTTTTAGATGATGTGATGCTCCCGCTACATTCCAAAGAACATTTTTGGGTATTTTCTCTAACTTGATCCATGATTGTGTAGAAATATATATGGATGATTTTATTGTTTATAGAAATTATTTTAAGAAATCATTAGAAAATATTGAGAAAGTTTTAATTAGATGTCAAGAAAATAATATTTTATTAAGTAATGAAAAGTGAAACATTTTAATTAGCATAGGAATTTTTTTGGGTCGTTATATATCTTATGTAGAAATCAAGGTTGATCTGGAAAAAAGTGGAAGTAATTTCTAAACTTCTAGTACCAAAGACTCGAAAGGACGTATGAAGTTTCTTAGGACAGGTAGGCTATAGACATTTTATGGAAAATTTCACAAAAATAACGTCCCCATTGTTTAAATTTCTTACTAAAGAAAATGATTTCTTTTGGAATATTCTATGTCATACTTCTTTTGAAAAACTAAAAGAAGAACATTCTTTAGCACCAATCTTAAGAGGACTGAATTGGTCACTACCTTTTCACATACCAACCAATGCTTCGGACACAACTTCCAGAGAATTTATGGGACACAAAAAAAATCACTAACCTTACACCATTTATTTTATTATAAAAAACTTTTCTCCTACTAAATTGAATTATACTATGATGGAAAAATGGTTTCGTGCAGTTGTACATGCTATTAATGAATTTGGACATAATATTACTAGTTATGAAGTTTCCATTCATACTGATCATTTTTTTATTCAATATATTATGAATAAATCAATTAAGAATGGTAGAGTAACTAAGTGGCTTTTATTACTATAGGAATTTAACATAACCATATTAATAAACCTAAATAGGAAAAGATGGCTCATATTTACTTTCCATAATTAATAATGAAGGTGAAGTTGTTCTTGTAAAAGATAATTTTCCTCATGAACATCTATTTTCGATATCTATTAATTCGCCTCGGTTTGTTGATATTTCCAGTTACTTGGATACAAGAAAGTTACCGCAACATCTCTGATCTAAAGAGAAGAAAAAAATTGTAAACAAATATGTCACATACTCATGGATTGAAGGAAGACATCTTCTATAGATGACCATGTCTAATCAATTTGACGATATGTATGAGAAGATGAAGTATTTCACATAAACTAAGCATGTCAAGATGAGCTATGTCAGTGACACTTTTCTAATAAGAACATTGTTCATAAAGTCTTTCATATGGAATATTATTGGCATGCTCTGTTTAAAGATGCCAAGAAATATGTCATAAGTTGTGATAGTTCTCAGAGAATGCATTGGTTGGTACAAATAGATGAAATTCATTTATTCCCATAATTTCTAATTAAGACTTTCGAAAAATGGGCTCTATATTTTTTGGTACCAATCAATTCACCACAAAAAATAAAGGTATATATTCTAGTATGTATAGACTATGTCACCAAGTGGGTAGAAGAAAAATATCTTCTAAGGGAAATTTAGCAAGGAATGTAGATTTTTTGTTTTTGAAGAAACTTTTGTTTTCCTTAGTGTTCCTTGAAATATTATCAAATATAAAGGAGTGAAACTCACACAAAATATTGTTCAATTAATCACTCAGTAGTACTAGATGTAATACCTCTATTTCCCCCGACTTGTAATTAATCATTAATCATGATCACCATGCTATGGCATGGGAACAATGCAAATGTATTATTTAGATTTCCAGTGATTAACTTTGGGGGTTAAGACTTGAAGTATTGTCCTTGATATCACTAGAGGAAAGAACAAGGAAATTGTGGAGAGGGTTCAATAGTTCACATGACCTAAATTCCCTTTGCAGAGATAATTAGCTTGATCTGGATCCCAAGGAGAGGAATCAATTTAATGAAGGAAGGACTGGTGGTTGGATAATAAACCACTACAATTAATGGAAGCATGTTCTGAGTGAAGAATGTCATCCCGAAGTATTACAGGGTATGGAATACCTCTAATTTTTGTTACTGCGTTGATTTTACGGTTGGTGGGGAGTAATGAGAATGGAGAATTCAAACATAGTTACAAAATAAAACAATTATTTTACTACATTAATAAGAGTTGTTTACCCGAGTTTCCTTCTGATAGAAGGAACAGGATAGGTCGAGAACCATCCTAGGAAAAGATATATAGAAAATAGAGAGAATAAGAGTACATAAAGAAAGAGGCATGCGTGTGAGGCTCTATAGAGATCAGGAGAGACACCAGACAAGAATGCATGCACAAAGGGGAATGCACGATCCAGAAATGAGGAAGAAAAGAGGAAAGTTGTGAGCTTGATGTTGGGGAAGTATCTGATAATCCTCACAGGGATGTTGTGACAAAGAGAAGGTCTTTGAGAAATGGCATAGATCCCTAGTGATATCATGGCTTGATATGGGGGTGGCCAGAGTGATAAGAATGAATGCATATGGTCCTATGGTTGGTTTTAAAGATGAACACCCACAGTGAGTTAGTTGACTACAATCGGAAATAGATAAGTATTCTCATACCCTATATAGTTGAGATGTAACTGTAAAATAAAGTTGGATATCCTTTGATTATTTCAGGGATGTCCATGTTGCTTGATGATTAGACTGTGTTCTCTTATCTTTTGCTTAATTTTGTATTTAAGAAAGTAAGGAAATATATGGTTTGTATGCGTAAATTCTCATGCCCTGCAGTGGCTAAAGTTTAAGAAAATGAACTATGAGTTCATCGACCTTGGGCTTTGTTTCCCATATGTATGTCAACATTACCAACTATTTTGAGTCTCTTGGGAGAAGGAGTCCATTAAGATCAAGAGAAAGAGATAAATGCATGCTCCAACAACTAAGTCTTTTAGAACTGGTGAAGCTCAGGAAGGATAGTGAGATTTAAGTATCAAAAGGGGAGATCCTTTCGTTTGGAAGATGAGAAGACGAGATCCGTCAGGGAGGCTCCAAGGTCTATCATGACCGTTGGATTTGGAGAAGGAGCGTAGGTGTTAACCCGTCGACTCCTTCAATCTTTGTGAGTTCAATGACTTTTGGTATTCGTCATAAGAGAGACAAATCCCCCAAAGTCTTGGATCCATAATTTAATATGGGTTGTAGATCTGAGGATGCCTGGGAACTATTCCAACCATTAGATCTACGATATAGTCAGTCTGTCACTGACCATTTTTGGAGTTCGAAGGATTTGGGATGTAGTATTGTAGATGGGCATTCAACGTAGAATGTCGAATGCCAATGTTCAACGTAGAATAATGAACGTCGAAGGTCGACGTTCAATGTATAACTTTGAATGACAAATGCCAAACGTTCAAGTGAAAAATGTCGAATGTCAATCACCAAATAGTCGAGGCCACATGGAGAGATTGTTGGATTACTGAGACGGGGGGTGAATTAGTAATAGAGAAAATTAATCCTTTTTAACCATATAATCCAAGTGTTATATCAATGTAGAATTATCATCCAATAACTACAACATAAATACAAAATGAATAAATGAAAAATCATACACATACAAAGTACACCAGTGTTTTACGTGGAAACCCAAAGCGGGAGAAAACCACAGAATGATTTTTCTTGTATGTCTTGAAGAACTACATTCATTGGAAGCACCATCTTCCTTTGTTTTCGAGCTGCTACTGGAAGGAGGCCCCAACCCCCTTGTTTCTTAGGCTACAAATTGAAGGAATATCCAACTCCCCTATTCTCTGGCTACAACCAGAAGGAGGCTACAACTCCCTATGTTTTCCATTTACAACCAGAAGGTGGCTATAACCACCTATCATTTCCCCATCCAAATGCCCTGAAGTAGAAGTAGAATGATGGAATGACTATCACACTATCACTATGATATATACCATTGTAAACCTGTACCAATAAACCTGAACCATGCATCAACATGTACCTCAACCTGTAATCAACCTGTAACATAAACAAGTGCATCAACCATGCACCAACTTGTCCCAAACAACCTGTAATTAAACTGGACCATAAACAAGTGCATCCGAACATGTACCAAGTATGTACCAATCATATGTCAACTAATCATCAACTATGACTCATCAATATGTACCAACGTCATCAACTATACACGTCATGTATGTGTCAACTCATCAACTACTTGTTTCAACCATGTGCCCAACATGTACATTAACCAAAAGCCCTCATCAATTTCATCATCCCAATATGATTTTTAACTCTTTAATAGACCCAGTGTATATCATCACATCCCTACAAACCTTCTTTAACTTTCACAACAATAGAATAGCGTTTTCATCAAACTTTTCTTTCGTCTCACATGATTAGTTTGGGATTAGTCAACAACCATAAATTAAAATAATAATAACTATGTACCTGTAATGAATAAATATATGAAAGTAGTACACACTGTTGCTCAGTTTTTTTTATGCAATTCCTCTAGGTGTGACTACTTGGAATCTCTCAGAAAAAGGAGTTATAGCAAAAATGACACACCTTGTTGAATTCTGGCTTATTCTAGAAAACGAACTTGTATAGCGTGCCCCAAAAGAAATATTTGTTGAATGGATCTGAAAATGTTACACAACATACTACAGACTATACTCTAACAAACACATTTTTTCTTACTGAAGTTTTATTTGTTATGAAGAATTTATGACATTTTTACCCAAAACACCTGTTTTAGACTAGTTTTAGGACTAGCCACGAACCCTATTTTCCACAGAGTGTAACTTTAAAAATACAACGACCCACAAGATGATTTTTTTACCACAGATACTTGGATATGTTTCCTCAATGGCCTATCAATTTCACGGTCTGAATCTTTCTATAAAAAGGTATATTCCAAAAATGGTGAGATGACCTATAAATAACATACCTTAGAAGGAATCATCAAAAGAATTTATCCTTCGTTGAATTCCGGTCTTATTTTCTTCACCTTCCCTATGAAATTCAACTTAGATATCCTTTGGTTACCTCAGCCACCTATATATATTCAATATGTTCAAGTGTGATATAAAATTAGAGAGCCTTGCCTCTTATTTATACTCTCCAAATATCTTCCTTAGAAGCATCTTCTAGGTCACTTAACCCATTTCTAGGTCACTTAACCTATTTATAAGTCACTTAACCCATATATAGGTCACTTAATGTTAAGAACCAAATATCAATATAGCATAGAAAAACCTCAGAAAAAGTACTCGACACCTTGAAAAAAATATAATTTCAAATAATAAGCCTCTTTGAGGGGGCAACCTCCTTTTACCCCACTTAAATGTTCAAGTACAAGATGATTCAAAATGAAAATGTGTTCTTGGTATATATAGGAGACTAGGAGGTATAATTACAACTAATGGCCTAAAGCCGACATAAATAAAATAGGATTACTAATATAATATGCCCCAATTAAGGGGTAATGAGCCAATATTAGGGCTTAACACTTAACCTATTTTACTCATTTTTAGGGTTAACCACTTTCCATAATTATAAAGTTCTCCATTACTTTATCATTTAAATATTCCTCCTTGACTTTGTCACCTCACTTTATCATTTAAATAATCTTCTTTGATTTTTTCACTTCACTTTATTTTTTAAATAATTCTTCTTGACTTTGTCACTTTACTTTATCATTTAAATAATAATTTCTTCTTTTCAAGCTCTTTGAATTCTTTGACCTTTTGGGGCTTCAAGCCAACATATGAGGGTCTTTCAACTTCATAAGGCCATAACTCTCAAATCATGAGGAGTTATGTGACATTCCACATACCACCAGAAATGACATGACATATACTATCAATATAGAATAGTATTAACTTCAAATATATTAAAACTCATACCATTATACATGAAACAACCTTGGGTCCATTACCCAAACCTTTGTGCTACCGGAATTCGCTACCGCACTTTCTACAAGGGTTGACATCAATGACAACCAACCTTAATCAACAATATCCTCCTTTAGAATTGATGAAAACACTCTGATGCAATACTGAAATCATTTCATGAAATACTGAAGTCATATCACTCATGCTCCCCATGGAACCATGCCTCTATCCTCTGCATCTGATGAATCTCTGCTCCTTTGTCATCAATGAAAAAGTTTGTTGATACTGAGAGGGGGGTGAATCGATATGAAGTACAATTTAAAAACCTTTTTCAACATATACTTAAAACATTCAATTATGTCCAAGGAACAATGAACAATAATATAAGAGTTACACAAATACACCACAATACACCATGCACGATATATGAGAAATAATCAATAGTTATTGTTCAGGGGAAGTAATGACTTCCAAAGGTAGCTACAGCTTCCAAATGTAAAGAGAGGGATAAACCTCCAAGAGGAGGATACAATCCTCCAATATAAAGAGAGGGTTGAACTCTCCATCCTTTCCCCTTCCTTCCACCCAAGAATATATGAGAGATAATAAAACTTTACATTAGATCATGACCATCAACCAACCATCACATATAACCTGATAATGCTTCCTGAGACTTCTTCAATTTCTAAAATTCTTCAATTCTTGGAATACTCTCATCCTGTAGATAATATTGCTCAATGTATTCTATGAAACTTATCCAAGTTCCACTCCTTGAATCCTCCCCAAAAAGAAGTTATATAAAGAATGGTAGACTTTATTCAATTCTGGTTTATTCAGGAGAGCGAAATTGTACTGAATGCCCCACGCTCAATATTTAACATCCAATTCTAAAATTCACACACAAGAAACTAAAGGCTGTAATATTTCTAATTAAATTTTTCCCACTTCATTTGGATTCTCTATGAATACGTTATGGCTATTTTACCTGGAACACATGTTTACTGACTAGCTTCAGGACTAGTCAAAAACCCTATCTTCCACAGAGTGTATCTCCATAATTATAGTGAATCAAGAGCTGAAACGTTTTCCACAGATACCTTGATATCTCGTCTCAACACCATAGCAATTTTACCATCGGAATCATTCTATAAAAAATGTTATAGAGAAAATGGTAAGATGACTTGAAAATAACATACCTTAGAACACATCACCAAAAGACTTCATCCTCCCTTGAAATCCAACCTTCTTTACTTATGATTTCCTCTTAAATTTGACTTGCGTATCAAATGAATGTATAATGATATTTATTTATACCATTTATGTCACTTCCTTTTAACATTAGAGCTGACCTGACTCTTTGTTATTTTGTAATTCTTTTCTTTAATTATCTTCAGGGCCTACATGTACTTCCTTCTTCAATTAACTTTGTCATCTTCAAAAATTCATTTCTCCTCAACCATGAGGATCCGTGTGACATACCACATTCCACTGGAAACAACATGATGTATACTTTCCATCCATGGGTTTTGTATCTTCATGTGCATTTTCCTTCATGTCCAAATACCTTCATCAATCTTGTGGTCCAAAACCCATGACTAGGGTTGACATCAATGACAACCAATATTCCAACAATCTCCCCATTTATCATTGATGGAAACACTCATGCTCCCCCTATAATCATTATCCCAATTTCTCTCCCCATTTGACATCAATGGAAAATGCTAGGGCTTCTCCCCTTGATTTCAATGGAATAAGGTGACCTTCTTTGTTGGGGCTGCTCCCCCTGAACATGTGGCACTCAATAATACTTCATCCTTATTTTTAGTCTTTGGGACTTTTTATTCCTTGTAATCCTTTTGTGTGGATTCTTTATTGATGCAGGAGCATCCCTCCACATCAGTCAACCAGCCAGCCAGCCACGTCAGGGAATTCAAATCGCGCATTGAAGAGAAGCGCAACCTCATTTGGAATTTGAATTTAATGTAATTAAATGCTTAAGCTGGTGAACTGTGAAGCCGTGCCTTTGCGCAGGTTGCAGATAATAAGGCCTTTAATGTTTGTAAGGCTGAGATCTAGATCCGATGCTAGACTAGACATCACATTCAATGTAATTGAATAGGGTAGGTAGATTGGAGGGAAGAGCTCAAAGAGCCCCCTCAGGTAAAGAGATTTTAGTATCTCATTGTGTGTGTGTGAGAAGTCGGAGAGTAAGAGTAGTAAGTAGAGATAGAGAGAGTCTGCGAGTAGAGAGAAGAAGGGAGAAGAGTCGAGACCTTGTTATAGGCCATTCTCAGGAACATCTTGTAAATACAGGTGTTTGCCATATTTAATACAAAGAGCAGTGTTTCCTGCATTACTGTGTGTTAAATGAATGTTTGTGAGTGTTCTTATATGTTATAGATATATGTTGTAGGTTTGTATTTGCAAGAGTGTGTTTGATTTTCAGGCTTGAGGCTCTTTGTGGTTTCATGCCAGGAGGGCATGAAAAAGTACTGTGGTCTCTGGATACCAGTGCACTAAGGAACTTCTAAATTCTACGGATTCAGACAAAGACGTGCCAGGTGGGAACATAACTGAAATCAACAACTCAGAGAAAGACCTGTGAGGTTACTGAATACCTCAGGAGGCAAGGTTGTGTATGAGGGACACAATTGTAGATAGAAACTCTGAGGAGTTCTGTGAAGCTCTGACAAGTGGGCATTGAGCAGGTGCAAGGAGTGCACAGAGGACAGAACTGTTGGATGTTCTGGGAGGAGATACTCTACAAGGAGGCCATTGAGACATTGTGCAGACAGACATAGTAGAAGAGAAATCTTTGAGTTCTGTATTTTGAAGGAAGAGTTCACTGAGGGATCTTCACAGGGTTGTTGAACACCCTGCAGACTTAGAAAGAGGTTGCTTGAGATTGAAATAGCCAGGAGGGAATTACATTCTTCATCTGCGGGAGAAGAAAGAAGGATAAAATCCCTTAGGGGTATGATCATTTGAGAAGCTCAGGAGAGACAACACTGTGTGTGTGTGAAGACTCTGTAGAGGTGCAAAAGTCAAAGAATCCCTTGGAGATTCAAGGAGAAAATCTCAGGAGGAATACCATCGTGGAGAATGTAGGTGAGGATTAAAGCTGAGGAGCTCACAGAGGAGAAGGAAGAAAAAGGTTGAGGCCTTTGAGAACTTGGAATTTTCCCAAGCACTGAAAGAACGTGCAGAATCTCAGGAGGGAGCACAAAAACCATTGGATTGGTTGAAGAAATCTGGACCACTGAAGAATTCACGTTCAGGAGAGAATAGGAGAAGCACACAGAAGGGGGAGATCGTGAGCTGTTGGATCTCATTCAAAATCTCCGTGAGCTTTTAGATCTCGCGGAGGTGCAGGGGAGATACACAAGTATTCCCAAGAGGATTTAAAGCTTAGGAGGGGTAGGACCGTAGATCCAAGTCACGAGGACCATTGGATATAAGCGTGATTTTCACATATGGGGGTTTCATGGATTGAAAATCCATAATATTGCAAAGGAAATCGCGAAATCGTGAAATGCAATATCCCGATGGCTAAGTAAATAGTGTGGGGCCACAGGGGGTCAGCAGGTAGACAGGTGGCACGCTTCATCAGGGTTTCGTAGCGAGAAGTCCCGATACAATCGCATTAGGATTCACGATATTACGAACTTCAAAATGTCGATGGAGTGAAGTGATTGAATAGTCAACTTGCACGTGTGTTGGGGTTTCGGCATATCGAGAGTCGAGAGTTGGTAAAGCGAGTTGTTTGACATCACGAGTGGTGAAATCACAATAGGAAAAAAACCCCGATAGGAAAAGGACAGCGTTGACTGTTGTTGGGTCTCGGGGGTTCGAGAGGCCTACGCTCGACTATTTAATTCACGAAGTCGCAAATTTCGATGAGGAGGTAAGTAACGTGTGGGGCCCAGCTGACGTCGTCTCATCGTAGCAGGGGAATCTATGATTTCCATGGGGAAAACCCTGAAGCATATGAGAACCGTCCATCCTTGAGGATGCATGGAATTGATCTCTACTTGCAGAGAAAGTCCCGAAGAGGAGTCATATCAGGGAATCAACTTTCGAGAGATCAGGGAAAGAGAAGGTAAAAGCACTTCAGCATTTGAAGTCATGAAACCCTGAGGGAGACCTGGAGCCATTGATTTTAGTGACCGATCACAGTCATTGATGGTGGTTTTACGGTGGAAGGGCATCCTAGTGACGTCACATCAAGATTCAGAGAGTCAAGAATCTAGAGGATGAGAGGTCGTCTACATATTGACATCAAGAACCCCGATGAAGCATGCCACCTGTCTACCTGCTAACCCCCTGTGGCCCCACACTATTTACTTAGCCGTCAGGATATCGTGTTTCACGATTTTGCGATTTCCTTTACAATATTACAGAGTTTCAATCCACAAAACCCTGATGTGCGAAAATCGGGTGTAAATCCAACGATCCTCGTGACTTGGATCTACGGTCCTACCCATCCTGAGCTTTAAATCCTCTTGGGAATAATTTCATATCTCCCCTGCACCTCCATGAGCTCTAACAAATCACGGAGATTCTGAATGAGATCCAATGACTCACGATCTCTCCCTTCTGTGTGCTTCTCCTATTCTCTCCTGAACGTGAAACCTTCAGCGGTCCAGATTTCTTCGGCCGATCCAACGACTGTTGTACTCCCTCCTGAGATTTTTCACATTCTTCTAGTGCTTGGGAAAATTCCAAGTTCTCAAAGGCCTCTAACTTTGTCTTCCTTCTCCTCTGTGAGCTCCTCATCTTTAAGCCTCACCTGCATTCTCCACGACGCTATTCCTCTTGAGATTTTCTCCTTGAATCTCCAATGGATTCTTTGACTTCTGTACCTCTGCAGAGTCTTCACGCACACATAGTGCTGTCTCTCCTGAGCTTCCCAAACGCTCAGACCCCTAAGGGATTTTATCCTTCTTTCTTCTCCCACAGATGGAGAATGTAATGCCCTCCTGGCTATTTCTCTCTCAAGCAACCTCTTCCTGAGTCTACAGGGTGTTCAACAACCCTATAAATATCCCTCAGTGGACTCTTCCTTCAAAATATGGAACTCAAAGAGTTCTCTTCTCCTGTTCCCGTCTGCACAATGTCTCAATGCCCTCCTGGCAGAGTATCTCCTCACAGAACGTCCAACAGTTCTGTCCTCTGTGCACTCCTTGCACCTACTCAATGCCCACTTGGCAAATCTTCACAGAACTCCTCAGAGTTTTTGCCTGCAACTGTGTCCCTCATACATAGCCTTGCCTCCTGAGGTATTCAGTAACCTCACATGTCTTTCTCTAAGTTGTTGATTTCAGCTATGTGCCCACCTGGCACATCTTTGTATGAATTCGCAGAATTCAGAAGTGCCTCAGTGCACTAGTATCTAGAGACTGCAGTACTCTGTCACACCCTCCTGGCATGATACCACAAAGAGCCTCAAGCCTGAAAATCAAACACACTCCTGCAAACACAAACCTACAACATACATCTACAACATATACGAACACTCACAGGCATTCATTTAACACACAGTAATGCAGGAAAAACTGCTCTTTGTATTAAATATGGCAAACGCCTGTATTTACAAGGTGTTCCTATGCACAGCCTGTAACAAGGTCTCGACTTTTCTCCCTTCTTCTCTCTACTCACAGACTCTCTCTATCTCTACTTACTACTCTTACTCTCCGACTTCTCACACACACACAATGAGATACTAAAATTTCTTTTTACCTGAGGGGGATCTCGAGCTCTTCCCTCCAATCTACCTACCCTATTCAATTACATTGAATGGGCTATCTAGTCCAACATTGGATCTAGATATCATCCTTACAAACATTAAAAGCCTTCTTATCTACAACCTACGCAAATGCACGGCTTCACAACTCACCAACTTAAACATTTAATTACATTAAATTCAAATTCCAAATGAGGCTACACCTCTCTTCAACGCATGATTTGAATTCGATGACGTGGCTAGCTGGCTAGTTGACTGACGTGGAGAGATGCTCCTACATCATTTATTCTCTCTCTTCTTCATGTCTAATATGTATATATTTTTTGGTCTTCTTGTTGCAATTGAAACCAATCTTCTTGAGTTATTTTCTATGATTTTACATTTTTGAGAGTCAAATGTAAGAGTGTATCCTTGATCACACATTTTACTAACACTGAGTAGATTATGTTTCATGTCTTCAACCAATAAGACATTCTTTTCTTTTACATTTTTTTCTTCCAATCTATACTACACCTTCTCCAAGTATTTTGGCAGATGTGTCATCTCCAAATACAACATTGCCACCCTTTCTCTTCAAGCTGATGAATTTGTCTTGATCCTTGGTCATGTGTGAAGAACATCCATTGTCTATGTATCATTCATCTTCTTCTTTACATTATTTAGCGGTTAATACTATTCAACAATCTTCATTGTTTGGAATATCTTTCCTTCTCCATATTGTGGTTGGCATAGGGACATGTTCGTTCATATATTTGCAATCTCGTGCTTTGTGACCAAGATAATTACATTTGTAGCATACAATAATTTTTTCCATCAGCGGGGAAAATGAATTATAGCTTATGCTGACAAATCCACGATTATTTCCATATCTTCTATTTACACCATTCATGTTTCTTGTGTATTTGTTCCTTTCATTGATTCTGCAATTAATTGTCTTATGTAAGTATAACAATGACCAAGAAAGAAATTTCGATACCTTGGAGTAAGTGGCCTTCTTTGTGATGTAGTCCATATGGATTCATGATCTAATCTTATGTAGTTTCCTTCATACTGATTGAAGCTTCTCTGATTCCTGAAGGTAGAAGGTCTTCTTGGATATTCATCTATTTTGTAATCATTCCTTCCTTCTGGTATCCTGGTCCACTTCTCATCAATTGTCTGTGTAGCTCTTTCTTCAACCTTCTTGTTGGTATTTGCATCTTCTTTGTATGAATTTTCACCCATGCATCCAATATGTGTTAAGTCTTTTGGCACTTGAGAGTTTCTTAAGCNTTTGAGTAGAGTTTTCAAGGAAATGTTTTCTTCTCTTATTTGATCAAAGTCTTCTAATTATTTCTTCAAGATTACAACTGTATTTTCACAACTACCCAATTCACTTCTTAGTTTTCTATGTGTGTCTTTGAGCTTGCTATTTTCAATCTCAACATGCTTCAATTTTTTAAGATTCTCATCTTCTTGTTGAATAATTTATGCTTCATGATTTTCTTCTTCTTCATTGGACTTTTCTTCTTCATTGTCATCTCTTTCAATCCTTGGATTAGTACATTCAAATTCAACATGTCCTACTCCTTCATAATTAAAGAAAAAGAAATGACCTCTATTTGCTTTTTTGAAATATGAGATGTTGTAATTTGCTTCAACTTCTTCTTCTTCTTTTTCTCTTCCCTTGCATAAAGGTCTTGTAGCTTGTCCCAAAGATCTTTTGATGATGCACATGATCCTACCTTGGATTTTTGCAAGATACCAGATATATAAAATATGCAGAACGGAAACGAAATGCTAGAAATAACAGAATAACAGTAAAATATCCAGCATAATATTCACAATACACAGAAATGATTCACGAAATAGCAACAGAAATAGCACTTTGAATCAGATAGCAATGTTCATAGGCCTCTTCGAGGGGGCAGCCTCCAATCGAGCAGCGCTCTATTACAATAATATCCAATCTAGGGTTCTCATACCCTCGACTCATATTTATACTAAAAAGAAGCATCTAGAGGAAGATCCTTCTAGAAGCAAAAGCTTCTATTAGGTCTTCTTACATCCACCTTATTCTATTTTATTGAAAGGTCTTATTAATATTGACCTTTATTACATCCGAATACATTGATCTACCTATGTGTGGGTTAGGACCTTAAC
>JASDQU010273321.1:0-15100 GCA_032191745.1 Picea mariana
ACTAAGACAGAGTCAGTAGTGTTTCAGCAAAGCGGAATCCATTAAAACAGTGTTTCAGCAAACAACAGTCAAACAAAACATGAACCGAAATTATACAAACACACTTCTAACTAATGGGTGAATCTTGTGAAGAAGGTGGGCCCTCCCTTCTCACAAGATTCCCCTGAACGAGAGACTAGAGAAGAATACTCAAAGCAGTTTTATATTCATCTGTTGAAATATCACATTACAAATTGGAAGTACAGCACGCGTCCCGCTTCTCTAGAGTTCTTCAATACATCAAAACTTGGATCCCTCGAACGGTGATTTCCCCTGAATTTAAAGAGGAAATCCCTTCGATACAATCATTACAAAGCATATCTGAACCTTATACTAGATCGGATCTTCTTTCTAAATCAGCATAGAATGTCCTATTCTCACGCAACTGAATGCTAATACAGGAGCTGAACGAGGTATTGCTGTTACGGCTGGTGTAACAGCTCCTTCTCATAGCTGCTGATGTTGTTTCAGCATCGTAATTCACGGACTGTTTCAGCATCGTGGCGGTCTCCTCTGTGTTTCAGCATCTGCACTTCTGAACTGAGTGATAGCTCCGTGTTTCAGCATCTGCATCCTCGAACTATGTAGTTGCTCCGTGTTTCGGCATATGCGACCTTAGACTGTGTAGCAGCTCCGTGTTTCAGCATATGCGTCCTCGGAACTGTGTAGCAGCTTCGTGTTTCAGCATCAGTTCAGTAACAGCGACCTTGGATAGTTCTGTGTTTCATCACCGGCCTCGAATGCGAATCTGCAGTTATGGACACTTATGCACTTCTAATCAATGGTTAAGTGCAAAAGTAATGTAAAATATTATGCAAAACAGATTAAGCATATAGTAAATGAGAAAGGACGTTGTATAGCTTGGAATGATCAGATGAAGTGATATTATGAGTCTAAATACAAGTGATTAAGGGTATAATAATGGCAAAAAGTATGGGCAAAAAGGTACAATATGTGGTCCTAACAGTAAGTCGTGCTTTCATGCACCTATAACCATTAAGCATTTCCCTTCCATCACTCTACTAACTTGTGCGTACTAATTTTGCATTGTGCACCAATATCCATTGCATGTAGTTTTAGTTCTTGCACTGATACCTGTTGCACACAGTTTTTGTATCATAGATTGATATACCATATGAATTTCTCTCTATGCATTGCACCATGCCAAAGTTCAATATGCTCCCACCGCGCATCAATACTCTGTGCGCACCATACTAAACTATCGTGCGACAACATATACTCATACTATGTGTGCGCCAACCAAACTCCTCTGCGCTCTGCCAATACTACATACACCCTACATGCCCTTATTGTGTGTGTACACCACACGCACCTTCTTATGCATGTGCACTCCATGCAATGCCAAATTTAGTGTGCACACCCGCACACCATATTCTTTCGTGCGGTGCCATAATTTACCGCGCGCACCTGCACGCTAACATTTTCCGCGCGGTACCGAAATTTAGTGTGTGCACCAACATGCCAATATCGTGTTGCGCAGTGCCATATTTTAACTATCACATGCTTTTTAATGCGCATCATGCATTTTTAGTGTGCCACCGATGCACATTCACCTTTATGCGCATCAAATCCTCATGAATTCCGCTCCATCTATCATGGCTTCACTGTAACTTCAAATTCGAACAATTCTAGGTTCAAATTTGCCAGGACAGATATTAAATCAGTAATATTTCATCACTTGACCGAATTTCTCCATTTTCTCATGAATTCACCCACAGAAATTGGGGTTTTTCCCCATTTCCGCCCAGTTGCTGTTACTTTTTCCATGGACACTCTACAACTAAAATTTGGCCACTTCAAATTAAATCCTCTGTGACATTTTACTTCAACTCAACTTTCTCGGCCCTTCAGGCTCAGTGTTTAAAACTGAAGCTATGAAACCAATTTGTAACACCCCCCAGCCTCACACAAGTTAGGGACATGCCACTCCTCAGATGCTTTACTTAGCTCTGAAACCATCTTTGTAACATTCCCAGCCTTCAATAGGCCAGGCCATGCTACTACTGAACACTCTTTCATGCTCAGATACCAATTTCTAACATCCCTGACCATTCATGTCGGGCCATGCTACACTGGAGAACACATCTGTTCTTTGTGTGAAACTTACTATAACATACTTAGCATCCTAGCTAAGTTATATCTCATATAATTTTCTAACTACATGCAATTAAAACGTATGCACACACAGAACTCTTGCGGAACTTAATATATATAAAACATGAACAGATAAATACACTATGTAAATGCATGGATTCACACTGAAAAGCAGTAAGCATATACATGCAATACCCATAAGCATACAGACAATTATAATCACGCATAGGATAAACCCATAAAAATAACATGTGAATAACAATGCAGCATGTAAATTAATCACCTAATTGACACTTATCTTTGTGAGAATAACACCAATTGCGTGCAGACCTTCCACGAACCTCCCAGCCTTAGACCACATTGTTCATCACACTCAATAGTGAGTCACCCTCGAGCTAGGACTAAACTCCACCCGGATAAAGGGGTTCCTAACCAGGATAAAGGCTCATGAACAACATGAAAGACTTTGTCTCAGGTGCTCACTCAACTAACAGTCTACAGTCCCTCATTCCCCACATGCTTGTCCCACCCAAGGAAGTGTGCCCCTTCTCTGCTCAACAATCCCTCGGTTGCCCCTCTTCCCTTCCAGGGCTTCAGCAACGGGCCAGATAGGAAGTCTCAGAGCCCTGCAGCTATAGTTTAGTACCTTCAAGAAATCAATCCCCAGCAATTCTCTCACCCAAAGAATTTCTCACGAGCCTGACAACCTGCCTCTTCAATATCCCATGGGCCTAACAATCTGCTTCTTCAATCCCACTCCCAAGCTAACAATTACCCAACAGAAGGCTCTGGATACGGGTTTAGGTAAAGTCATGAAGATACAAATGATAATTCAATGGCTGCCAATACTCCTGGATGATTGACTGTATATATCAGTGATGGATGAATCAGGAAGATGATGGTCTGAATGACAGAAAAGTTCCCAAAATGAGCTAAGTCCCAACAATATGTATGCACGCCCCCAACTTGACACTTGTCATGTTGGAAGCTACTTTGGCCCACTTGTCTCCAGCTTTAGAACTTAGGATAACATAATTATCCATACTTTATGATTTAAGAAATATTAATATAATATTCCTTAAATTAGCCCATTTTCTTTCCCTAACTAGTGGATTTTAGTCCCCCATCTCTTTTATCGTGGTTGGTTTGCACACAACGATGTATCTTATATTAAATATGAGATATGTACAAAAACAAGTGCACTGACCTTTAACATCTAGGCTCTCTGGCCTAATCAAAACATAATCATCCTAGCTTATAATAACTGGCTCACCAACCTACAAAACATATCATATACATAAAGGATTTCTGGCCTCAATATCACACGCACATAATAGGTTGCGCGCGGTATCCTGGAACGTGCCCAATTCATCATTATACTGCACAGTACATGCACGCACTACACCATGGAAGATGCATGTCAAAATATATAAAACATCTCACCAGCTTAAGTACATTTTCATTTACATTTACAATTGGGTTCATCCTAGGGATATTACACCATTAAGATGGCACCATTCGAGTTTCTTTATGGGCAATCGTATCGAATGCCTTTGAGTTAGGATCGGCTTGAGGATAGGGTCCTGGTGGGACCTGAAGCGATCCAAGAAATGCAATATCAAATGAAAACAATAAGACAAAGGATCAAGGAAGTGCAGGATTGGCAGAAGAGTTATGTCGATGCGCATCATATCGACCATAGTTATGAGGTTGGCAATCGAGTCTTCTTATGGGTAAAATCGCACAAGATTTCGATCAAGTTTGGAAAGGGTAATAAACTCTCTCCTAGGTTCATGGGACCCTTCGAGGTTGTGGAAAGGAAGGGGCTCATGGCCTATAGACTAGCCTTTCCTGATTCTTTGAGGTGTATACATAATGTTTTTCACGTATCTGTTTTCAGACATTATGTTAGTGATCCTACACATGTGATTGACATGAGTTCCTTGCAGGTATCGGAGGAGGGTGCGCTCATGGCAGAGCCAATCCGCATTCTGGACCATCGCATTCGACATCTATGGCTTCGAATAGTAGATCAGGTCAAGATCTAGTGGGACAACTATAGTCCGCACTCGGTGACCTAGGAGGACGCGTATGATATGCGTTAGCAGTTTCCATTTTTGTTTGATAGTTAGACATAGAGATATTATGAAATAATTTATTTCGGTAATTATATACTATGAAACTTAGGGATGAATTTTAAAACAAGAGGGGGTGTATGTAACATTGATCCAGGTGGATATCGGTGGCCACCCACCTTTTCCAACTAGCTCAAAACAGTTTTCTAGCAATTTTGGCAATTTACTATTTTTAGCAGGTTTTAACTTCTGGGGCCATTTTGAGGGCCTAAATGAAGGTTTTTCGAGATCAAGATTCTCAATAATATCTGAAAGCATTAGTTAGACCCAAAAATGAATCTCCTCGATGATACATTTTCGATGAGCTATCATACACCTAAAACAGAGATCGTATGCAAATGTTACAACCCCGAGAAGTTGATGTGCTAACTTACCCAAACGAGGCCCACATGACTTTTGGCGCTTCATCTCCCAGGGTTAGGTTTTTGGATGTCTAGTACTTTTGGAATTCATGTTTATTTTAAAAAGGCCTTCAGAGCCTCATTGTAACCATCTTCTTGTGAATGCGAGTAGTCGTCACATCTCTTCTCAGAGATAAGCTGCCACCATTCTAGCGAGTCTTTCACTCTGTATTTTTACAGTCTCTGTACATTTCTTTCATTAATAGAAATCGTCTATTACTGTNCTGTGTTTATGGTTGCATCTCTGATATATTTATGTTATATTACTGGATATACGCGATATCTCTGTGCATTTCTTTATTATATCTCCGCTCTCATTTCGTGCCGAAAATAATCTAGATCAAACATCCCGCTCTTGTGCACACTGATTGGACTTATTCTTTAAGGAAACTTTTGTGCAAGTGATCCGCTTCATTATACAATTGGTTTTTTTTATTATAATTATGAGATTTTGTGGATCTGATGATATGTTATTTTTCTATATTTATATCGACATATGCAATTGACTGGTTTCTCCTGAGTGTGCAAGAATCTAGACATTAGAGGATGTCGATGGCATCAGTGGATCTCCTTGGACTCTGGATCGATTCAGGGGGTGGACTATTATGTTTTGAATGTTTTTTATATTACAGATGTGACATGTGACTAGATATTATGATGTTGATTGTTATAGCTGACATGTTTTGTTGATGGATGCAGGCTGACGGTAGCTTGCTAACCAGAATCACATAGGAGTAAAGGGGCCACGCACAACAACCAAAGACATTGAGGGAGAGGTGTGGCAGCATCCCTGTCACAGCCTACTAGCACTCTTGTCGTGGCTCGAACTGTAGGTTAACGATTACCTGGTTCGAGAGATCCATGATGTCGTGAGGGTAGACTGTGATAGTTTCTCACGATGATTCTAAGAGGCGCACAATAAGGTAGGTTCCTTATTTCTTAGAGACTCTTAATCTCCCACAAGGTCACCTGACGGAGTATTGACTCTAGGGGTTTGACGTCTACCAAAATCATCAAGAAGCGAGTGGCACCCTTGGTGCACGTAGTGCATCTTGAAGGGCACGTCGTGCAAATAAAATATGAATGCAGGTGAGTGGCACCCTTGGAGCATGTAGTGTGCCTTGAAGGGCACGTCGTGATCTTAACTCTGGTAAGTTAATAAACCTAGTACCTATAAAACTATGCCTATGTAGGACTAGGTCGTCCTTAAAATGAATGATGGTATGGGTAAAGTTAATAACTATTTTTTTCCCTTAAAAACTGTCACCAAGCCTATTGAATTTAAAACCTAGGTCTAAGTAGAACATGTCAGCAAAAAAAAACTAAATGGACATGTAACAAGAAGTGGGTAAAGAAAATTCAAACATTAATAATTAAAGTAAAATTTTAATGAAGGATTAAATTATTAAAAAGGTAAATTGTTGTTTATGTCTAAACTTGCTAATTCTGAACTTAGATAAAAAGGGGAACTTAAAGAAAAATGGAATCTTAAAGAAAAAGGGGAATGTCTAACATAGTAGGGAGTCTAGTCTTTGAAACCTTCTAATTGTGAACTCAACTAGGTTTTAAGAAAGGTGTCAGTCAATTAAGAAATGTAAGGGAATAAAGGGACACCGATGAGCATTTTTAGGAACGCTTTTAGGTGGGTGAGAGAAATAGGCAAATTAATTAATTGATTGATTGATTTTCTGGTGCAACTAAGGGATCGGGTGACATGTGTACGAGGGAGGTTTATCCTAATTAAATTTAATAAAAAGAATCTAATGAGGGTTTTGGAAACTAATCACTTAGAAAACTCTATAAAAAGGATGGTGGAGGAGGAGTATGGATCACGTCTAGTATGTGTAAGGTTATGTTGCCGGATTTTATCTTGACTGAATTTTTTTTGTGGGAGTTGGGATACCTAGCTCGGATAACGAGTGGTAGCTCGACCTTGCGAGGCGAGTTGGGAGCTAGAATATTTGGTTGTGAGTGTGTCCCCTTTGTGGCTTGGGGGGCTCAGGGGAAAGAAGAGTACCCCTACCATTGGTTGGGAGGTATCGGTGAGGTCTCAGCAGTTGGAAAGCAGGAGTTGGACAGAGTGCGAGCGTGGAACAGTCACTTCCAGTTCTTTGCATTTGGCTATAGTACGCATGTGTATATTTTGTATTGAATAGTAGTTAAATTTCTTGTATATGCATCTCTCTAATGTCAAAAGCGTGCATGCGTAAATTGTGTTAAAAAAAATTGTTAATTTTTTGTATATGAATATTTATCATGGCGAATGTACACATGTGTAAATTTGTTGAACGCTAGTTAAATTTATGTTTCTGCACCTTCCTAGTTCGTCGGTATTTAGATGTGATTGGGTGCATTGGCTACTTATGTTTGTTTTAATTTCTGATATGATTGCTTCTGATGTTGTTCTTTAAGTACTGTTGGGTATGAGCCTTGTGTACAAATTTGTTTCCAAGCAAACTTCAGTTTACAGTACCGCGCATGCTGTCAACAAGAAAAAAAATAATAAATAAATAATTTTTCCAGCAAAAACCATACCTAGATTTGATAAACTCCTTATGGATCCTATCTCTAAATTTTGTTTAGATTTATACATTCTCTACATTCTTATTTTTATCCATAGTGTATGCTTCCTTGGCGAGTCAAAAGCACAGAGAGTTTTCCTTTATTTTCTTTTAATCTAAGGTGACAGTGGTCAATCTAGAGATCTTCGTAGAATTTTTTTCAATGCTTCAAGTGAAAATTGTAGGCCTATTGATTTGTAACCTAGTGAATAACAAGTTGTGTTTCCCCAATGAAAAGAAAGAGTTTTCCAAGTCCAATTTATCACCTTAATCTGCTTGCACTGGGAGGTCAACGTTGTAAATCAGTCGATCTCTTCCTTGCAAGAAGGTTTCTTAATCTTCACCTTTCTATCCTAAAACCAGATATTGCTTGTCGAATGGAATTATCAACGCAGGAAAAGGGGGGAAGCATGTCTTATCCGTTTGGTTTCTGATCACGCTAGTCTTAATGGCGTGACAGTATTTATTTTTATATTTCAACTCCAACCAATCATTTTTAATGTTTTTCTTTTGAAAAAAAAAATTAAATGTTTTTCTTAAATGTTAGTAATTAATGGATGAAGGAAGGAGAGGCTTTTAGCGGTGAAAATTAAATATAGAGAGTAGGAAATGATCTTTCATGAGTAAGAAATGGAATCTTCAATTGATTAATCTAGTCTTGATTTTAATAAGAAATAAATAGATAGAATTTTTTACATTCTATGGTTGTGGTTCCTTGATTTATTATTGTATTGAAGAAGTTAAGAAATTGTAGATGATTTTATTGGATTAATGAAACCCTTGAAGGGAAGGTGTAATGTGGCTTGAAGATGGTTATATGTTTTTATTATTGGATGGTGATTGGTTATTGTATGCTATGAAATTATTCTTTATGTTGATAAAATTTCTAATGAATTACATCTAGAATGATGCGCAGTAGAGGAACCCACCTAAGAATTTCCTATTAAGTAAATAAGAAAACTAACAAGTGGTTGCGCATTTTAAAATATATTGATTTTAGTCACCTTGCATCTTGTTTGCATGATTGTGTAGAGTGTCTTCATCTACAGGCTTAGTAAAACAGTGCAAGTTGGAATTCTAGCACGTTGGATTCTATGTAGTGGTTGAAGGTTTAGAATCATCTATGTTTGTGCTTGGGTTCCTAGCGCGCTTGTCGCAAAGTGGTGATATGATTCCTTGAAATAGGATCATTGCATGCGTTGATCAATAAGTACATATGATAACCGGCTTGGGTCATGCGCTTCCCAATGAGGGTGTTGTTGTTCATTGTTTGATGTTTGTACATGGTTCTGTAACATTTTAATGTGATTGGTTTCTTGCTCAACGTAAAGGTTCTAGTCACTTGTGTCATTGATGTTGGTTGTGTTTGGTTGATCTTGATGTTGTCAGTAAGCTTAGTCATTTTTATTCTTTGCCTGATTGAATGCTTGTATGTTCCCTATGCTCCATGATGTGATAGTATGCTAGGTCGTTGCATTGTATGTTGCGTGATTTGTGTGTGTTGTGTCCATTGTCAAGTTGCGATGCTTAATTGTATTATTGACTTTCTTGCCTTGCGTTCAAAAAAAAAAATGTACTTGTTATGCGTCGCACGTTGTCGTAATGGTGGGGGTCATTACATATAATTAGTAGGTTAGACCCCCTATAAGAAAAACAAAGAGTTATTTTCAATTATTCCTAAAAGTATTAGCATATACATGTTTATCTTTCAAACAAAATGATGATTTACACTTGCGATTTTCATGACAGAGATAATATTTTCACTCCTTTAGTTTGATTATAAGGTATACTTTAACACTTGGTTGCATATGAAAATTTAAGGCTATGCTCGCAAAGTTTAAATAATTGTAGCATTGCATGCACCCATACAAAGGAGGGTCTCTTTACAATTTTAATGGGTCACTTTGGTCATTATAACCACATGTAATATTGTTCAACATGCAAAAACGTTTTGTGACATATATAGCTTATGTTCAAAGTTGGTTTCGAACTTTATGTTACAAACACTATGTCATATTATATGTGTAAAGGATGGAGGATCGATCTTTATATAACATATGGTAACTTTGATTTCCATTATATTTTATATTGTTTTGTGTTATCAGTCGAGTTTTGGTACATGTTGGGTGGTCAAATCAAAAGATATTAATAGATTTCATATGTGATATGTTATAAATGTGGGTTTAAATAGTGAACATGACATGACTAAACCCTAATCACTTATTCGAGCAGTCATTTGATTATAACTAATTAATAATTGTGAGTTAGTGGGTTCCTCTGCATACATGGAACTTGTTTTGGTCTGTGATTGACTGTCATTTCACTTATTTCAAAGTGGAAATATGACCTAGCAGAGTGATTGTTGCATACGGTAATAGACACGATGTGATAGCCACCATGCATTCAATTCACATGGGTGTGATAAACGAAGCCCACATTCTATGTATACCAAACTTGATAATGAGTTTTGGTCATTTCATTTTTCATTTGGTTTGTTCGAGAAGTGTTGTAGTAGAAGTTGGTAAACAAGCTCGGCTCTAGTGGTTCCATAATTGTTACACCATTTTTTTCAAGTATTTATAGTGCCTGTACAAAGGTATGCACGCACCAGCTCGTTTATTCATCAAATATAGATGCTTTTGCAATTATAATTTTAAGATTGGCTCTGTGCAGACTAGTTTCAAACATGTATCTCCATCCCCTTCTTCTTTCATCCAAGGTTTCTAATGATTTTGATTTTTCTCCTTCATGCTACACGCATTCATGTATTCACTTTCCATTGTCATTGTTGTTTTCTTAAATGGAAACATGGGTTTGAGTTTTTTCTTAGTTATTTCTGCTACCCACAATACAATGGAGTATGATATGAATATTCCTACCTATCTTAGCTCGATTTATCTGGAATATATTATTGGTGTGTCGAGAAATTTTTTCTTGGATCCCTTTGTATATGTTTTCTTTATCCCAGGGTTCAAACCCATGTACATTCATTAAGCCCAATGCTTTATCAATCTAGGTTTTGTTGAAAATTTTAACCCTGGACTCTATTAGTCATATGCATACCTATATCCTCAGTCAACTTTGGAGATATACGAGTTCATGGCTCTGTGCTCTATTTGCTAAGTCTAAAATCATGATTTTAGAAAGAATATTCATAAACTATGGTTTTTTCTGAGTTTTGAGTTCTAGGCAATATAAAAAAATATTTGATAACCTTGACTTGATGGATCTCAAACTCTCATCCTGATAATAAACGCACATACATAGATATTTTAGTTCATGGATTTTGACTCTAAAATTCAATATTGTTTGTCGGATTGAAAGTTCATTTCATTTTTGCGTAATTTCAAATTCAAGGGGACATGTTTATCTTATGCTCAGACTTTTAAAAAGACTAATTATTTTGTTGTTAGGTCCAAAATGCTTGTCACCATGCATGTTTCATGGTAAATTTGGATGATTGGTTTTGAAAAGGCCATTACATCAAACATTATTTTGATCTCATTTTCGATGGTTGAATCCACTTATGCACATAATTATATTATCTTCATGTTTGATTTGGATCCAAAATGATAATTGTTTTATCCATGTTGTCGAGTCTTTAAGAATTATCACTCTTATTGCATAATCAAGACCTTGTTGATTAAATAATTTTAATTGATAGATTACAAATGATTTTTTAGATGATTATCTACCCAAAATAATGACGACAATATTCTAATGTATATTGGATAAGAGTTTGTTATCACATGGAATTTAGTTTTCAAGAATAAACTTTGTTTTGGAAAAAAAAATATCATCTATACTCAACATTCATATAAACTAACATGTTGATTTTTTTATTAAGATATGAAGACCTCTATTTTGACTATATGGGTTGAAGGTTGAAAACATTTGATCATGGTCAAAGATGTAATGATTAAAAAAACTTTTATATGTTTTCTTTTATACATGCAGGACCAAACCCCCTCATTGTTTCACTTTCAATGAATTATTCCACAAAATCCAAAAATCATATATCATTTAATTTCATATTATTCTCCCCCTGATGTATATATTAAAAATGATTTTAAAGGAAAAGTTCTGGCAACATGACATATATGGCTTGATTTTTTATTGGTATAAAGATAATGGATAGCATGTTATCAAATTAATAGAGAATAATATTTGGATTATGAACATGTATCATACATTCCTATCATATATTTTCATTTTACATATATTAAAAATCTTGTCATCTCTTCCAATTTCATTATGTTTCCCATGTTCTAAAGTAAATAATGAATAACAATTGAGGAGAGATAAGTAATGCATAGTATGGAGTAATGAATGAAGAAATAAATGAAATGTTTATTCTTTGGATTTTCTTTCCCCTCATATTCCATTGGTTATTTGCATGTTTGATTGCCTGATGATTCAAAGCCACTTTAAAATTATATTTTATTCAAAGATTGTAATTGATGATTTACTTATTGTTAGTTTTATATACTAATCTAGTCTTCATGAATATCTAGATTCATTTCTTTAGCAGAGACAGTTATAATAGAGGAAAACATTTTGGTTGGAAAAGGTGTACAAACAAAATTTTAAGATTTTCTATCCACTTTGATGTTGATTCTATGGAGTTCAACCAACTCCTACAAACTATTTTTTTGAACTTAGTTGGACAAGGAAATTTTCAGCCTCCACCACCTATCAAACCTCCTCTGTATCCCCACCCAAAATTTTATGGAATTCTCGTACAACCTCATGTTTCTATGCAGCTTGAGCCTTAAGTCAATGATGGATGGAATAATGTGGTTCACAATTCTACACCTTGTTTCAATGGTTGTCCCATTGTTTCATTACCATTACCTCCATCACTTCATCTTGAGCATCCAGTCTAGAAAATATCTTCAATAGCCTCACAAGTTCACTCTACTCATATACCCAATAATTATAAGGCCATAACTCTAGATCCTGAACCAAGCAAAGGAAAGTGGTCTGCAATCTCAATTAGTTCATATTCCTCAGATGACTCTTCCTATACAATTAAGTCCCCTCCCCTCAAACATGATGATGAAGTAAGGAAAATCACCTTTGGTGATATGCGTCATGAAGTGTCTACAAATGAAGATAGGAAACCTTCCAAGACTGAAGGAAGTAAGCAAAGGACAATAGGCTCCCATAAAAATATAAATTTTGAATTTATGTTATGGAAATACTTTAATTTTAGTTTGACTAGTGGACTTATTTACATATTTATATTTTTGGGATAGCAGTTAGATTGATTTTTTTTTGGCATATTTATTATATTTTGGGAGGCACAAGTGTATTTATCGCATATCTATTTTTGGGTTGTTGGATGTGATTTTTTTTAATGATGATGAGATGGCATGATAGGCATATTAAAGTTATGGAGGAACAAGGGAATATTGAAAATTAAACAAATAAATAGATGTGTAGGGAGTCCCCACCTATTAATTATTATTTATTATCATTTGTCATTATTTAATAAAGATATCATACTTAATAAAATTTATTTAGTCTCTTAACTAAAAGGCAGTTGAACCAATTGAACTACCTCATTGAAGAACAAAAGGAGAAGGTAAAAAAGGACAAGGAATGAGGCAATAGAGAGGCAATTCTGATAAAGGTTTCTCTTGTTCTAAAGTGATATTTCATTCATCTTTCTTTCATTTCTAAATTGCATAGAGATTAATCCTCGTGTTGATAGAAAGGTTATACTGAAGGTGGAAAGAAGAAGGACTAAGAAGCATAGATATTTGACATGCTTCAAAAGGTCATTCATTTGTATCGATAGTATGTTAATTTTAATTTCATTTTTGAATTAATTTTCAGTGTTGATTAGAATTTTTTTCACAGAGTCAAGAGAGTGATACATGTTAGGACCCCAAAATGTCCCTTTTTCATCACATCTTTTGCCTATTCAACCTTATCATCTCTAAGCTAATGCCTACTATAATGCATGCTAAGACCTTTTTTTTCCCAAAGTATGAATCATTTATCTTGCTTTTATATTTTCATTTACTTAGCATGTTTGATTGGTAATGTTCACATGTTTTACCCATAAAATGATTCAACTAATGATCGAAATGTATAAAACAGCCAAGTCTTAACGAATGGTCGTTGTTTCAAAATTATTTGTCGGAGAATCCACAGTTGGTGTCATTTTTTCATCGACATTTCGAATCTGAATCGGGATTCATCATCAGGACTAATCATCAATTAGAGAGCTTGTTGATCTTAATCCATTAATAATGTATATGCAGGACAATAAAAGATAACCAGGTCAGCTATTGGTAACCCTAAATGTGGAGCTAAATAAAATTAAAAACAAGTTAATTACTAATAATAATATATCGTAACTCTTAATAGTGAATATATAGATAGATAGATAGATAGATAGATATATAGATAGATAAGTCTAGTTAGAATCTAAAAGTTTATTTTAATGGTGTTTTTTAATTAGTATAAATAAATAATTAAATCTTAGGGTTAGAATGAGTTTAATTTTATTATATTAATTATTAGTATTTTGTTCTAAATTCCAATTTATAATATAGCTTAATGAACTTAATAAATTAAAGATAATTAATAATAATTAATAATATATCATAAGTGATTTTTAGGTGTTGATATATCTAAATATGTATATAGGTCTAGGATTTCTAGTAGTTTGTTTAGTAGTTTTTAATTATTGTTTAAGATAAAGAGCTTAATGAACTTAATAATCTGAAGATAATTAGTAATAATTAAAAATATAACATAAGTGATTTTAAGTGTTGATATATCTAAATATGTATATAGGTCTTAGAGTTTCTAATAGTTTGTTTAATAATGTTTCAAATTTGTGTAAGTAAATATAAAACTAGGGCTATTAGATATTTTAAGATTAAGTGGATTTACTGGATTAAAAAGTGAATTTTATAGGATTATCATTATTAGGGTTAGAATGAGTTTAATTTTATTATATTAATTATTAGTATTTTGTTCTAAATTCTAATTTGTAATAGAGCTTAATGAAATTAATAAATTAAAGATAATTAGTGATAATTAATAATATATCATAAGTGATTTTTAGGTGTTGATATATCTAAATATGTATATAGGTCTAGGGTTTCTAGTATTTTGTTTAGTAGTGTTTTAATTATTGTTTAATAATCTAAATATAATTAGTAATAATTAATAATATAACATAAGTGTTGATATATCTAAATATGTATATAGGTCTAGGGTTTCTAATAGTTTGTTTAAAAATGTTTTAAATTTGTGTAAGTAAATATAAATCTAGGGTTAGATTTAGATTGAGTTTCATCTTATTATATTAATTATTAACATTTCTAACTGATTGTATAACATATTTTAAGATTAAGTGGATTCACTAGATTAAAAAATGACTTTTATAGGATTATCATTATTAGGTCTGATTATGATAATGTTATGTGTTCGACAACACAGGTATTCCAATAGAGGATGAACACCTTCAGTAACCACTCACATAACCAGATCAAAGATCAACACACTGATGTTTTCACGTGGTAAAACCTCTACAGGGAAACATCCATGACCCCAGCCAACGCGGCCACTTGGAGCAGTTTATTAATGCAAAGAAAAAAAGATTACAGAGAGATTTTACAAGAGAGTTTCTCACAATCGATCATCGGCAAATGACCCTCCATGCTCTTTAGATAGAGATCATGGACCAATCGGATGTTAAGCCATGGATCAATGGTCGTTAAGATCGAGGAGAGTATGAACCGTCCGATCACTCTGTGTCGGGAACATATTGTGACCGTCGGATTGCCTAACTACAAATGCATACTAATGCATACTAAAGAAACACACT
>JASDQU010273324.1:1931-15175 GCA_032191745.1 Picea mariana
AGCCTTTACTTCAAGGTTTCAAGATCCTAATTTAATGGATCTGAAATACCAAAAATAAACATAATCAATTTGATCTTTTAGCATAAATGATCCATTCTTATCATCATAAGTCAAATTTGACAACCTGGACAATTATTTGGTAGCTTGTTGGTGAAAATCATAGATTTCAAAATCTGTCTTTTATGGCTAGGCGATTTCTGTCAAGAATAAACATGCCATTTGGCTTCATTCCCTTACCATATGCCTTCAAAACTTGATGAAGAGGATGATCTAGCTTCTGATAATTATTATCTTTAATTTGAGATCATTCCCACAGATTCTGGAAATGAAAAAACGCAATCTAGGCATAAAGAAGACCGATCTGGACTCTTCAGAGCTTTCGATGGCTTACTAGTCATGTATTTTTCCTTTTAGCCTCCTAAAGTCAGAGCTTTTTGGTGGCTCATTACATTGTAAATTTCACATTTAGCCGTCAAAAGATAAAATTAACCTTTGGCCTATTTTTAGAGGTGAAATCCTCATTTTATTGAATTTATGTGAATTTGAGACTTTCTTAAAACCTCTAAATTTTTAAGATTTAAAAATAACTCTTCTACCTAATGATCCTCTTATCATGTGATTTGGGAAATATTAGTAAGTGATTTTTGATCACTAACAGAAAGTATGCTTCTGTATCTTGGTAGTCTGGGCTTATTCCTGTGTGAATGGAATATTGTTTTTTTAAAAAGAACCCAACATTAGTCGCTCTAGCGACGCACATGTTCGTCAGTTGTATAGCCATTTGGTCTCTTGACTAAGTTTGCCAGGGTCTTCTTGGTCTCTCTTGCGACTGATATTAGTCATTATACCGACTAAGATTAGTTGCTAGATTGACTAATTGTGGTCGCTAGAGTGACCAAGGTTATGTTTTCCTTAGAGATGCTAGCAAGGCTTGCGACTAAAGTGGGTCGCTAGACCGACTAATATTGGTGGATGGACCAATGAATGGTAACTTTTCCCTATTGTGTATAGGATTCTTTTCATGGTCACTAAACTGATGAATCGATTCCGATGAAACAAAAAAAATGATCTTGGTCGCAACAATGACCCCATTTCGACGAAACTTCGTCGCTACTTCATTACAAAAACGTTCAAATTTAGTAGTGTGCATATATGTGAAGAAATAAGTGATGTCTAAGGATTTTTGAATCCGGATGGTATCAGAGCTAGTTTTGGCATGTGTTGAAAGTTTTTGTTCTGATGAGATCCAAGAGTTCAATTGGTGAAGATTTTGAAGACTCTTATCAAGGAAACAAGATGAGTAAAGTTCTCATGAAATTTAATCTACAAAGAAACATTAATCGACAAATATAGAGAGAGAATTATGAGTTAAGAATGCAGTTGCAAGCTCTTGAGGAAGAGAAGAAAAGGATACAAGATTGATTGTTATGTCATGAAAATTTCCACATGATTATTTTTCATGAGTTAGAGAGAAAGTTGTAGATGGCACCATCAATTAGTAAAGTTGTAAAAGTAGAGAATGATATAGTCTCTCTTTCAATATCTCCCTCAAAGAACGTGATTGAGAAAGAAGACTCTTAATATTCCCATCAATATGGAGAGTGCTAGAGGGTAGCTGAAGTAAAGATAACCTCATATGAAGAAAACCTAAATAAGAAATTGGCCTTACCTTCCAGTCTAGAGAAGAGTAACATGTGCAAGTCATCTCTAGGGAAAGATGTGCATGCTATAGGAGAAGGACTGGAATTTTTTCTCAATGGAAAATGGTCTAGTTATCCATGTGCTTCCTAAGGAACTAAAAATGATGATGTGGAGAAGTATCCGAGAAGACAGTCTGTGCAAGTAAATCGCTCCAAGAAGAAGGCATATCATTTATCAAGTCAGAGGAAAAGGAGGAATGATAAGAAGGGATCGTGGAACAAGATGATCTACTCTTATTGTGGTAAGAGTGGACACCAAATTGAGAAGTGTTGGAAACTTTACCTACACTTATGTCCAAATCATAACATAAAATATGTAAAGGAACTTGCAAGAAGACAAGCAACATCTCCAGATGAAGTTAATGGTCTTACTGAAAGGATTAGAAAAGAATACTTCCTGATCGTTGGTCTTGGCAAAGTGATTTATGAATACATTGAATAATGGTTCATGGAAAATGGCTCATCTCACCATATGACCAGGGTGAGATCAATAATTTCAAATTTCTTAGATTTCAAAACAAATTTCTTTGTGGGATATGGAACCAACATCAGAAAAGCAATAAGAGGGTATGGATATGTAAGATTCCAGCTTGAGTCGAGAGGATTTCTAGGAATCAAACATATCGTGTATGTTCCAGACTTAAAGTTAAACCTACTCTCAGTTGCATCATTTGAATATGATGGCTATATAGTTACATTCCTGAATGGTCGAGTACTTGTGTATTCAAGGGAAGCTGTTACAGACACAACAATAGTGCTTGGTATTCACAAGGAGAGGTTATGCAGGTTACTAGAGAGATTGATAGTTTGGTATAATGGTTACTTGGATTCAACATCATATTCTGCATCAGATTCATTGTCATATTCAACAACATCATCAGAGGCATTTTCAGAGGTCAGAAGTTGTGAGACTCCTCCCAGTACACTGGGAGAATGAGCCCATAAGTAAAACATATTAAAATTTTTGTAAATATGTATATTTGTAAATATGTATATTTGTAAATATTTATATTTGTAAATATAATATGAATACGTGTAAATCTCCTAAAGTCTATCGCAAGGCTTGTAGGCCACTCATTGTAAGTTATAAGAGTGAGAGGGACTCTGTAAATTTCTATATTTCCACCTTGTATGAGTGAGAGGAATATCGTTAATGATATTTCTATATATCCACCTATATACATATTGTTCTACACTAAGATGAAGCTCATTTTGAAGATTTCTAATCCTTTAGACAACAATATGGACAAATGTATTGTCTAGTAATCGGCTAAAAGGATACAAATGGATCAAATTTTCTAATACCAAATTATTCATTCTAAAGAACTAAAAGAGAAGGAACAAAAGGATGCAGGAAGTTGGAGCATGTAGTTTAGGAGTGGAAAGAACATTGAAGTAATGCAAATATTCCTAGAGCCGATAAAGGAGAAGTAATCCTCTTCAAAAATAAGAGGCACATAAAGGTGCATTCTATAAGCATATTTAAATACTATGTTATGTTCATATGGATGTATACCTTGAACAGAAGCAATTAGGTAAAAATGATATAGTACAAGAATAATTGTTTTTCAAGGCAAGAGTGATAATGGATAGAGTATTCATTCAGGGACTTCTACATATACATTAAGAAGTATAAGAATAGAGAGGCCAAATGGGAAAGGAATAGATAAACATTTGACTTGGTTTCATATAATTCGAGATGGAATATATTCAGTAGAAGGAGATGGGAGTGGATGTTGAAATACAAATACATGTATTGTAGAGATTCAATGAAAAATAATTTTGTTGTCAGGGAATCTATGAGCCAAAACCGAAGCTATATATCATATTAACTACAGTGGCAGAGGCCAGAGTCAAAGCTATATTCCAAAGAAGTAGATAGAAGTGCATTGATATAGTACCTAATATCGATGACCCAAGATGAAAAAATGTTTCCAAAATAATCATCAAAATGGAAGAGTGAAGGATCGTCATCAATAAGTTACTAGATATGAACATTTTAGTAAGATGGAAGAGTGAGTTAGAGTGATAATCAGTAAGTTGTTGAATATATATACTTTTGTAGGTCCAAAAGTTCTTTAGTGGTGATGTGTGATCTAGGAGGATATGAGGAACACTCCCAAAGGTATAGGAGGATTATAAATGCTCACAAAGGTCCTAGGGGATCCATAAATGCTCAAAATTTGGCCATCTCAAATTGTTCATAAAATGACATTATTTCTTAGATCTTGTCATCAGCTTTCCAAAAATGCAAACAACAACTCAAACAGAGTTGGTATGAAAAATTTATAAGTGGTCAAAGTTTGGTCAAACCAGGAAAAATAAGGGTGTCATGTGGCACCACCAGTGGGTGTCACGTGGCACCACCAGTGGGTGACACATGGCATGGTAAATATTGGTGCGGAATTGATCAAACCAGGGTCCTCCTCAGGTTACCAAAAAAATGTACCGTGTAGTCTAGAGTGTTGGAATTTTCATCTCCTCCGAAGAGAAGAAGTATCACCCGAAGCGCAACCAAAAAAAAAGGATAGGGAAGGGAAACGATAATACTTAGGTGGGTTCCCAGAACCTTCAAGATTCACCATGATATTGCACAAGATATAATAACTATAGAATATATCTAAAATCATGCATACTTGAACTAAAGATACTTAATTTGCGAAAATCATTCATACACAAAGATATCATATGGATCCCATCAAGAATAACGAAGTATTGTAAGGATACAATTCATAAGCATAAACACAGAATGACACATTATATTTCAAAATTTTCGATCCTTTATCATCTATTATCATCATAACTTATTGGATACAATCTCATAGATACAAATTAGTACTATGTTACAAACTTCTGACTTCGAACTCATGTCGCAGAGCTCTATCTACCCAAAGTTGTATACAAATTACATTTACAGAACCTTTTCTCCACTAAACCCAATAACGACATCTGACTAACAACAACAAAACCCACCATATCAACAATATCCAAAAACAACTGCAACATCAACCATTTTACAATAATATTCATCTCATATATAAGCTAAGTGGGATCTTCGGGTTTTGGGCTCACATGCTTTCTTGTTCTGTTGTAATTGCTTTTGGCTCCCTAGTGTTGTGTTGTCCCTTTACACAACCAATTTATGTTTCTTTACTTGTTCCACTGTCTAGCTTCTTTTGTACCTTCAGAAACTAACCAAAAATGGTATTATAGTCCTTCTTGTGCAGCTTCAAATCCAAAAACAAAGGGCCCAACAAGCTTCGACCGTAAGCCTTGACTCTCCCTCAAGTCAATTACTTGGCTCTTTCATAGCTTCTAGGAGTAACTATTTCTTTCCCTTATCCTCCTTCTCCACTTTTCTTTCCTCTTCTACTTGCACTTTCTCTTTCTCTACCTCTTCAAACAAAGGGCCCAACTCTGGGACTAACTCTAAGGCCCTCTTCTTGACTTCCCGGAAACTCCCAATTTTATCCTTCCACTTCCTGGCAAGGAGTGAGGCTTCGACTACAAACTGTTGGGTCACATCTGTGATATATCCTTTGGGATTTTATGCGACCATATAGTTCCATTCAGAGTCTATTTTAGCATCCACTTGATTCATTTACATATACATTGTCTGAACAACAGGTCATAATTCACGCAGCTCCTTCTTCGCTATAGATTGTGCCTCAAACAAAGCGTTCAACTCATTATCCTCTTGTTGAATTTGATCAAAATTCTCTTGTTGATCCAGTGTGTCCATGGTGACCGCAAATTATTCATTCAACAACTCTATTCTTGCATGCACATCCTCTAAGGTTTGGTTGTGCCTTTCTATAATTCCCATCTAGTCGCTCACTTCTCATAATATATTTATGCACTCAGTTGTGCACTTTTGTAGTGCTCCTCGAGCATTATTGCCTTCCAACACTACCTTCTCTATATTTTCTTGCAAATTATGAGGCTTCTTCTTTTCTTCTTGTTGAATCTACTGCAAATTCTCTTTCAGCTTATCTGCATGAATGGCCAGTTGTGACTATGATCCATGGGGTAATTCGATCTGATGCTCGGGATCTCCTGCAACAGTGGATTCTGACAGTTGGGGTGTTACCTTCCTTATTTATATCCAGGCTTCAACAATCCTTTTCTTGACTTGTTCCAGTTTATGCTTCACTTGGATCTTGGTGAATTCTTCCTATGTTCTACACGCTTGAGCAAGGAGTTCTTTCTCTTTTGCAATCTCTACAGTCCTTTCGGCCTACTGGAGCCTCTACTCCAGTTGATCAATCGAAGCCCTGATCATTCCAACTGGCTGTGTTTTTGGCCACTATGAAAGGTCAACGATGGAAGGTGTGGAGTCCCTTGGTTGTCAGACCTACAATGGAATTCTACTGGTCGTTGAATTCTTTGAGGGAGTCTCCACCACCTCCTCTCATGTATATGGTCTTGGCACAAGCATCAACCTCAATGTTGATGGTAGGAGCGTTAGAACTTCTATCTTGGCCAAGAAGAGTTATAGCAACTCTACACATTGCTGAGGGTTTTGGAGGACTAGCTCCATTTGTTCCTAGGTTGATGTCGTGCTTTGTCCTAAAGTCATCTCAGGCTCCTTTTGAACCTTTGGTATCTCTACTTCTTTGTGGACCTCAGCGTCCTGGGTTGCGCTTCCAATAGAACCCTAAACCTTAGTCGTTGAGAAAGTGTGTTGGGGACTTTGGACTTGCAGATTCTCTATTGTTTGCATCTTCATCGAAGACAAAGTGTTTTGGATTGGCACAAAGGGTATGATATGCTAGTCCTAGGCTTCAGGGTTTAGGCCTTTCATTTGTAACCTATTTTTAGGTACTTCTAGGTTTGGACGAGGGAGTTATGGCCTCTGCTCTGGTATCTCTGGGTAATCCACATGCATGGGTTCTGAGTCAATGGTTTGGGATGGAATGGCAGTTTCTAGAGGTGGTGACTAGGGTTTTGGTGGTGATGGAGGTTTCTTAGTGATGATGTTGGTGGATGGAGTGGTTTCATGCTCAGGGTCATCTTGAATTTCTATGATATGGGCTGCTCAAGCCATTGAGCGAGTGCGGTGGATGGTGGCTGAAATGGGCTGGGGGTTCATAACCTTTCTCGGTGAGATCTTCATCCTATTTTTCTTGGCCATTGGCTCTGTAATGAATGACACACTAAGGATTTCATTGAAATCCTTACCTATTGTTAGCACTCTGTAAATCGGTTTGGCTGATAAATAAACGACAGAGGTAAATTTTTCAACCAACTTTGAGACTTGAAACTAGCCTTTTGTATCTAGAGAGGGCTCTCTCGAGAGGCGCGATCTTCGTGCGAGATATGGCTCTTAAAACAGTGCATAGATTTAACACCTTTGATATAATGGTTTCTGGTTATATTGGCACGAAAAAGAAATACTTGGGATATGGAGTTGATTCGAGAAAATGAAAGAAACCAATGACTTGGTAACTGAGCTGAAGAGGATAAGGCTAAGAGAGAAACAATCTTCAGTGAAAAATTGTAATGGGGCAGGGCGAAAAACATAGGAATTAACTTGGAGCACCACTATGGGTGAATTCAGAGTTAATTTTTAGAACAAAACATTTTGTCTAAGTGGCGCGAACAAGGGGCATTGCGTAGCGAATCGACAGTCTCGAAAATTCGTTCTGAAATAGACAAAAAAAGATATGAATTAAAGATGACAGGAATCGCGTACGCAAAGAAAGAGACACAATACATCTGACTGCTACAATTAGAATCTTTTCATCAAATCTACATGACTTTTGCATTAAGTTTCGGTCGAACCCAAATTTACATACAATAGCTATGGCCTATAATAAATTTTCCAACCAACCTGGGTTACATAGAAAAGATCAAATATATAAATGAGAGCATCACTTGGGCTACCCTATTCTTCTAAATTATATCTCTACAAACTAAGGAACCAACTAATCCGCATTACAAAAATCTTCGTATGATCTTTTCCAAAAATAGACAAAGATACATTTGGCTACATCAAAATCATTATAATCTGCCACGGGGATTTGATTTGTCGATCAAATATCTAGGTAGACAAGCGTTTGTCAGGGTCCTATTGTCCACCATAATGACTTTGATTTTCTGTCGCGTGTTCATCTCTTGGGGAAAAAGTGCATGACAAGTGTATGTAGACAATCACGACCATTACTAAAATGGTAAAATGCCTTGGGCACCATTTCCTTCAAAATTGCTAGGATTTTCCTTCTGTTTACGAATGCAGGAAAGAATTCGGCTAGTCTTGTTTTTTCTGTTCGCTAGCGAGAGCTGCGCAGGTTGTTCCCTCGACAACTTCACATTCCCTGGAGTGTCTTGCATTCCTCTCTTCTGACAGCGACTGTGCCTCACGCATCTATACAATCGTTTCCTATTCCTCCCGGAGTTGTCTCTTTAGCCACGTTGTGTTCCCCTCATGACCTTGTGTTGTTGACGCTTCTGTGATCTTCATTGCCAGTTGTTGCCTCAGTTCCCTATTTTCTTGGTATATTTCAACAATGGCTAGCTTTTCTTTCCTCAGCTTCTAAGTTGTCTCTTGATCATTTGAGCTCGATGCATTTATCTCCCTTGTCCTACTCCTTCTTTCTCGACTGGTACCTTCCAAAGGTTCCAAGTGGACGATGCACATAAGTAACTTTTCAATGATAGATCATGCACATGGCTCATATGAAAGTTTGTTCTCCACAGTTTCCTTGTTTTTCCTTGGTCTCCCTCTTCTCTGAGGTATCTATTTCTGAGGAGACAAGGCTTCCATCATCCTTCCTTCCTACGCAGTCTCTTCCTTTCCAAGTCTAGAGTGGTGTGATTTCGTTGTTTCCGTAGGTGCAAGAAAAATCTCTCTTTCACCTTTGGGGATGTCTATTCTGAGCAAAAAAGAATCCCAATCAATCCAGGGCTCGGGTCTGGTGATTCTTCCACTACATGTACGATTCTTGATGTTCTGAGAGGTCACCATGGCATGATCAATATATTTTTTGCGCACAGTGTATCGGGTGGATGTCCGAAAAGAGAATATGATGGACCTTGACTTGTGAAAAAACTCATAGACGAAGCCTGAATCTGAATTTGTGAACGTCCTAGGTGAAAAACCTCTAGGATTTATAACTGATTGGGCATAAAGAAGAAATGTGCTAAAGGGAACTGAATTCATGGCGACTAGATGTTCCAAATTGAATCGCAGATCTTCCATAACACCTCCCTGTGTGTGAAGTACAGACGATAAGGTTTTCAGGGCATACATGATGCAAACGCTGGGATTTTTCATTCCTTCGACCTTCATGATGAACTGATAATAGCTACAACATTTACCAACATGACTTCCATTGACTAACTAACTTGACCTAGGGCACGTAGAGACTGATTTTGACGGTATCGGACCTTCTGGAAACAACATGCCCGTATCATTTACACATGTTTTTTACTCTGACATCCCTTCCCATTTCCAAGGACCAACTGACCACTTGCTGACTTCGACCCTTTCATTTCTATGTACCTGACATCACATGTTTGGATGCATGGGCCATTACTCGATTGAAAAATGACTCTAAATAGAAATAAAATGACAACGCTAATAGCTGGCTCCAACAGGTATTTTATCCTCCTCGCGAGGTAGCAAAGAATAGTAGACCAGGTGCCTGACCATTGGTCCTTATTTTGACTCTTCGACATTACAATATGAAAAACAAGATGCAACCTAAACCTATGATGCATTTTCTAAAAAGACTCAACATCAAACTCAAGGCCTTCACTTCGGGCTTCAATTTTATGCTGACTTACCGACCTGATAAAAAAAATAAAACGACTATTTACAATGACCGATGCCTTAAATGAAATTTATTTCATCAGATAATGTTTGAGGAACCTACCATTTACAGGCCCCCAACCACTTCATTCTCCATTTAGTTCTTCCATAAAATAAGCATTATTTCCTCGATGTGCGCTAATTTTGAATGCACCTATCCACAGGTTATTGAAATTTTCGTGATTTCCTTTGTCCTCATTCCTCGCGTCCCATCTCAACACTAAATCACCTAGCCGAAAATCCTCTTTCTTGGAATGCTTGTCAAAATATTTCTTCATCCTTTCCTGGTGGAGCTGTGATCGATGGTACACTTGTTCCCTCATTTTCTGTGTGTGAACCAACTGGTTTATTCTTCTTTGCACGTCATTTGTCTTGGCCTCCTACTCTTGCAACAACTTTCTGACGGGTAGCCCCAGTGTAGTAGGGAAAATTGTGTCTTTGTTGTATACAATATGGAAAGGCGATGTTGAAATGGACTTCTTGGTGGTAACTCAATCTGACCACAATGCATAGATAATCGTTTTATGCCAAGCCTTCTTATTATCCTCCAGTAGCCTTTTGATGATCCTGGTCAGGCTTTTATTAGAGGATTCTTCTAACTCATTTCCTTGTGGGTAGTACATTGTAGAATGCCCTAGGGTAATATTGTAATCCTAACAAAACTTTTCCATCCTATTAAAATTGAATGTGGATGCATTATTTGTTATGATTTTGACGGGACACCCAAACCACGACAAGATGTCCGTCTCCAGGAATTGGATGATTACTGTGTCGGTAGCATGTTTTGTGGGGATCACTTTGATCCATTTTGTGAAATAGTAAGTGGTCGTGAGTATCCATTTGTGATGGTGTATTTATTTCCCCTATGAAATAAAAACCCCATTGCATGAACGGTGCCTCGACTGAGATCGACTTTAGTGGCTGGGGCTGTAGCTTCCTTCTCTCATAAAAAATCTAACATTCGTGATAGCTGGAGACTTCTTTGTACAAGTCTAAAAAGATGGTAGGCCAATAGTAAGCCACCCTTAGGATTTTGTGCGTGGTGGTTTTCCAGTAATGGTGTCCCCAGCAGTCTCCTTTGTGAAATTCTTTCGTGGCTCGCTTTGCATCATTGTCCAGCAAACATCTCAGCAACATTCCCTCGAGATCTTTTCAGTAGAGTGAGTTGTCTAGGATGCAAAACTTAACCTCTTTAATATTGAGAAATATGGCCTTAGTCTTAGTAATGCCTAGAGGGGCCTGGAGATTGTTCAATACATAGATGATATCCGCATACCACGGTGAATCGACAAACTCCTGGGATACCTGCGTAGTCATTTCTTCTTAAGGGATCTTTGACATATCAACGATGAAATTCAATCCCATTGCGTCGCATTCTGACTGTGCCATTAGCTTCACCAAGCCCTGACCTTTAATTAATTTTGTAGGCTTAATCTCCAAGTCATATTCTAGCATGGTTGTTATCCACTTGCCTCTCCTTCCTTTGGGGTCAGTTTGAGTGGAGATATCCTTTATTGAGTTGTTGGGAACATAAGCAATGATGTGGGAATGCAATATGTATTTCCTGAACTCCTTCATAGCCTTCACTAAAGCATACACTTGTTTTTGCATGATTTCGTACCTTAGTGGAGCATCCTGCAGTGTCTTGATGAAATACCCTATAGGTTTCTTGAAGTCTAGTTCGTTTTTCTATAACAACATGGTGACAATCGTGTGCTCTGAGGTGAACGAAAATAGGATGAAATCCTTCGTGAAATCTAGACTGGATAGCATAGGGGATTTATTCAATGCCACATTGATCTCGTCAAATGATTTCTTTTCCTTCAGGTTCCACTTGATCTCATTTAGCTTCCTGAGGATGCAAGTGATATGCTTTATGATCTCTACCATATTTGGGATGAATATCCTTAAGAAGTTCACCTTTCCCAAGAATGATTACACTTCTTTTTTACTGCACAGAGTGTCAATCTTCAAGATTCCTTCAACCCTGCTAGGATATATTTTGATTCCCTCCTTCATGATAATATGTCCCAACAGCTTCCCTTCTTCCACCTCGAACTGTGATTTCTTTGGATTTAGTGACGTACCAAACTTCCTGCACTTCTAGAAAACCTTCTTCAATTCCTCGAGGTGTTGCTCGTCGGAGGCAGAGTACACCATGATCTCATCCAGATAGATCACAATGAACCTTTCCTTTTTGTCAGCAAATGCGATGTCCATTTCCCTCTCGAAAGTGGCTCCAGCATTCATCAGGCCAAAAGGCATCTTGGCGTACATGAACATCCCACATGGAGTTTTGAAAGATATTTTTTCTCTATCGTCTGGGTGGACCATGATCTGATTGTACCCCAAAAAAACATTTATCATGAACATCTTTTGGGACCCCACCACCTTTTTCAAGATGTAGTCCATTTTGAGAAGAGGATAGTGTTCCTTGAGGGACACCTTGTTCAAATTTCAGAAGTCTACACATAGTCTTATCTCGTTGTTCTTCTTTCTTACGGGCACCAAATTAGCTACCCACTTGGAGAATAGCAAAGAAACAATGATCTTAGCATAGAAAAGTTTCCTTATTTCTCGATCAGCGGTAGCAGTAAGGGGTTTATCCGTCTTAGCTTCTGTTTGAAAGGTTTCTGATCTTCCTTGAGAGGGATAACATGATGGATCACCTTAGTGTCATACACTTTCGAATCATCATAGCTCCATGTGAAAACATCGGGGAACTCCTTCATGAGCTTGACATAGTATTTCTTGACCTCTGAGTTGAGCATTTTCGATAACTTGATAATTTTTGGGTTCTCCTTAGTCCCGATGTCGCAGTACTCCATGTCTTCTTCATTTGCAATGATGTTGGGGTTCTTAGCCACGTCATTTTCATCAAAAATATTCTCCAGTGGCACTAACCCCTTCGGAATGATGTTATTTTTCAATTTTATTATGTCCCTTCCCACGATCTAGTTTTGGAATTTTTTTCAATTACTGCGCGCATCTACGCTCCCATCTTCATCGTAGCAGTCTTCGTCATCAATGTTTATGTTAGCGAACTCGTCACTTATCTGAAGAAATCTTTCTACCTGCTTGTTGTCCTCAAACACCTTCTAGTATTTGATATTATAAGGCAATGTCGGCCTATGTTTGACCTCAATCTCGTATTTTTTGTTAGGGAATATGGGGATCTTGAAAACCTAGGCTGAGGTGGCCAGCGCATCGACGATCTGATTTTTCTCCCTTGGGATAGAATATATCTGATACTCCAAAAAATCTTCGAGGAGGTTCAGCACCAAGTTCCTGTATGCTCTCAGCGCGGGGTGCTTCATCTAATATATGCCTTTAACCTAGTTTATGACCATTTCAAAGTCCTCGCACACTACTACCCTCTTTTTCCCTAATTATTTCAACACCTTCAGGACTAGAATCAACACCTCGTACTCGGCCATGTTGTTTGTGAACTTGAATGCAAGCTTGTAGGAGCACAACTTCGTTCTCGTTCCAGGGGGGTTTACCCACATGTTGGCCCCAACCCCTTATTTTCTGACCGTGTCATTGAAACTGATGTCCCATACCCCATTTTCCACATGGTCCTCCGAGTCGGTGCACTCTGCTTCTTTCCACGTGGTTTCTTCATCGATTGTCATGGAGGTTTTTTTCTCTTCTTCTTCAAAGCTTAGATCATTGTAGAATATATAAGAACCAACCTCAGTGTCAATGGAGTATATGGGATGGTTATTTAG